>BSBN01000174.1:2040000-2327500 GCA_027924645.1 Cunninghamia lanceolata
GAAAGGGGGACTCCTTACTAGCCATATGCACTTCTTTTTCTTTTTGCTCCTCCATCTTCTCAGTCTTAAACTAAATTATTTCAGGGATGGGGACCTCGTGTTATAGTTCTCTCCTAAAAGTCAAACCACCCATACCTCTTAACATGATGGGGTCAATGCTAACATTTTCTCTCATCATTGTGCTTTGTTTCTTTGTTGGTGGTGTTTGTAATACCTCCTTTCTTTTTTTCCTTGTTATCAATAAATCATCATCTTTAGGTCCCATATCCACCTATTCTTCCTCCAAGGAATTTTCTTGTGGAGGCTCATTCTCCACTTGTTTCTCTATATCTTCAGGATCAAGCCTCACTACATTCTTACTTTTCTACTTAACAGAGGAATGTTGTGATATGGATGTAGGCACAGATGTTGATGCCCCATCACCTTTTGATGGAAGCTTTTTGATAACTACCCATTGTGTCTTAGGATCAGCCTTCTTTCCCTTGCATGGTGGTTGTTGCTCTTCATTAGTTAGTCTCTCTCCATTAGATTTCCTCTTTTCAATGAGAAAATCATCATATTCTTCTTCTAAGAGCTCCTGTCTTTTCTTTTTATTGTCAACAGTAAGGGCCATACCCCTCTTCTTCAATTTGGTGACCTCAATAGTTTCCCAACTCTATGTCAGTTGGAGGACCCCTTTCATTATTTGATCCAATGAGGTCTCTTTTGGTAGTGTTAGATCAGGGGTAGAGATGGTGTCATTATACACCTTGTTGTCTTCATATTCATTTGACATTATCTATCCATCATCATCATGTAATTGTGCAAGAACTGAGAAGCAATCAAAAGTCTAGATCTGGTTGAGGGTGTGCCTTTGATAATTTCTTCTCCTAACCTCTGCCTCATCATCACAATCAATCCAATAATCTTCAAGATGTTTTTGGTGTATTGGTTTCCCTAATAACTTTTGTATTATGCCATATGGGTCATATGACCTTGCTATAGAAAATGGCTATAGGTGCATGAGCTTCAACACTCCAATAGCATACTTGATGCTCTATCTATCAAGGCATATATACTAGCCTATGTATACTGGGAATAATACAAGAGGAATCTTCTTCTGCTCTATGCGAGCTTCAACTGAAGTAGACACTTGTCTAACAAACTACATCAATATGACCCTATTTGTGGGGTATCTTGGCAACATGAAAGGTTGCCCCTCAAATCCTTCTATTCTTATGTATGAGAAGGTGGCAAATTTGATAAACCAAGCCCCATGCTTATAGATAATGGCTTGAGTCTCCATGCTCAATCTCTTAGTTCTATCCTCCTCCATGGTTCTGACTGAATACATTTAAAAGGAGTCATTTACTAGTCTGTAGTCTTAGAGGTATGCTCTCCTCTGTAATTGGGGATAATGGTCCCAAATGTTTACATCACCAGTGCTGTTTCCCACCTTGTCCACTATTTGCAAGGCATTAAATGTCCCATGAAAAGCACATGCATATACTACATAGGAGGTCATATGGAATATACAAAGTTTTCCTCCTAGCTTCCTCATGCCCTCATCCAAGTTGTCACTGATGATCTTGGCCCAGAGGGGCTTGTTGTCTAAATATAACATCATCTGGATGATTCAATACATCCAATTTTCAAATTTGCTAGCATGTTGCTTGCCGGTCATCCTACTTAATAGGGAAATCATGTACTGATACTCCTCATCAAAATCAAATTTGTATAAGTAAACATGCAACTTGGCAGAAGTTGTGTATTTACTATTCTTGGCCCTCCATTGGTACATGACTTTCTTGGCCCCTTTTTTGTTATTATTGTACTCTCCAACTTACCTAGATTCACACTGACTACTTTATTCCCCATAGGCAAACTAAAAGTGGCAGCAATGCCCTTGATTGAGAAGTTGGCATATACTCTGCCATGTTTTTCCACTCTTCTATTCTCAGGTTTATAATTTCTAGCACACTCCACTACTAGCTCAATGGCCTCCATTGCATATGGGAATCCTGCTATGTGCCACAGACCAGTTGTGAATATTCTATCCAGTATAGGGTTATTAGTATCATTATCTAATCTTCTTGTCTAGGCATCCAACTCAGTTTGCCTTGATGTGTATCATCTATCTGACCATATTTGAATCCTACTCCCTCAGGTTGTACAAACATTTGTTTCAATAACTTGGAGTCAGATCTATTCTTCCTGACCTCCGCCATTTGATCCTGCGATAAAAATGTGCATTTCTTACCCTATGGTCTTTGCATGGGGAAATTCAAAGATACTATGCATTTCATAATTACTATTCAACATTGCAATTTACTTCATGCATCATCATCATCATGTAGATTAACCTATTAAAAAACACCTACCTGGTGATTTGCAGTAACGATAACAAAGAGGTTTTAATTTACTTACCTGATATTCACTTTTCCTCTTTTTGATATATTACTCATAGCAGAGAAAATATAGATGTGCAAGGTTAGTTGTTCCATTCTATTACACTAGGTGTCACAATCTGCTAGTAGAAGGCTGTGAGGTATTGGCTTTCAGAGCTCTGTAAATTTCAATTATCACAAGGGTAAATGTAAATAATCCCTAAATTTTACTTTTAAATTGATCGATATGACAAATTAGGGCATATGTGTGATTTCAATCGAATCCGTCGATAATTCACATGGAGTTGGTAGATGCTGCCAAGTGTTTGATTTGTATTTGAAATCGAAAGGGTACCACCTACTATTGGGGTTTGCATTTAATGCCAGGGGGTGATCTTTGGAAGATCAAGGATATTTAAAAAATGACCCCCAATGGAAAATATGACCCCTCCCTTGTGCACGTGATAATTGTTTACTAAAGATTGGGGTGATATGGTCAACCTTTGACTATGAAGAGCAATCGGGTCATAAAGTTAAAGGTAAGGGATATTACGAAACATGACCCCCTCAGGAGTAGATCATGATGACATCATCCTTCCATCCTATCCTCTTTGTTATCAAGTTATGATGACATCATCATCATATTGAGAAATGTGATGGATATAAGAAAATATGACCCTCCGTGGGTTGGGTGTAATGATTACGTCATCGTCAAGGGGATCTCTTCTATTTGTTAGAATTGAATGATGTTATGGTCATATTTGTGTAGGGTGATATTCGCAAAAGGGTGATATTTTGTAAGATGACGGATATAAGGAAATATGACCCTCTCGTAAATACATTAAGTTTTGTGACAGGTAAATACTCACCCCTATTTAAGTTTGATGTTCATGTTTTGGGGATGAATTGAACATTGGGTGATTTTCCTAAGTCAGGGTCATCTAAATAAATATGACTGATATTCAAAAATATGACCCCACATGTGAAATATCAGGGTTGACTGATCTTTGACTCAACATAACTTTCTACCCTTAAACAATATCAGGGTGATCCAAAAGGCAAACCTGCTTAGAATTTTACACTCTTTCTAATTATGAGGTTTATGATAGAAAATGCTAACCTAGACAACTAACCTCCTTGTGATGCACATACCTCAACAAAGGTGACATACATGACTGGATTTTACCAAACCGCCCAAAGCAAGAAAACAAGCAAGCAGAAGCAAAAGAAAAGGTTGGGTCCCTATTTTTCTAAGGCAAAAATGGGCCATGTTGTGTAACCACACAACAATATGTTGTTGCTCATAATTTTTGTAATGTAGAAAAAGGAGGGAAGATAAGATTGATTTGATGTATAGTTTAGATCCTCCTTTCACTACACACATTCAAGGACAGTTAACCAAGTTGAATCTCAACATTTGCAAGATGATTCACCTACAGGTTGGTTGTTACTTGTAATGATAGGGAAATTAAGAAATTAATGACTATTATGTTTATTTAAGCCCAATTATGCTCAAAACCCTAATTATTGCAAAATTGTCACATCTCATTTTTATGAACAATATGATCAATCTAGTTTAGTGAACAATTATCATGATTGATTTTATTTTAAGTAATTTTGCTTACGTGGATGTAATCAGTATGAATTAATTGATGAAATTTGGAAATTATTTTAAATATTGGATATTGATGCAATGATTGCTTCGGCTATGTTTTTGAGACACTAACTTATTGACATCAAGTTGAGTGCAATTGGATGCAGATACTCATCGAAGACAAGAGAATGGTTGAGGTAGAAATGTTCTAGCCACTTGGCAAGAACTAATGGATGGGTTATCCTAATGCAATCACACACACCACGTAGTTGTATATGCATTATTGAATGGCTTTGGTTGCATTAATGCATGATTTTTAATTGTTTCAAATACATGATGTGATTACTTTGACTTAATATCTTTTCAAAATATATTCAATGATGTATTGTGTATAGTTAAATCTATAATAAAATATTATTTATTATGGATGTTTGGAAGACAATATGTCTTTAAAATAAATAAATAGATTAAATTATTTATAAATTGTGCAAATTGTAATGCAATTCTCTTATGATTATTTAAATAGTTTTGTTTAAAATAAAATAGTTTAATAATATTATAAATAGAAATATTATAATTAGGAAAAGAATGAAGGAATTAAAATATACTTCATGTCATTCATGCGTCAGTAATCTGAAAAAGATAATATTTTACTATTTAAAATAGCATTTATTTCCTCTAATTTCATTCATCAATTAAGCATGCAAACTGAATTTCAAACTTCAGTTAAAACCTAATTCCAGATAGCTAAAAATAAGAGTAGAAAAACTTAATAAAAGAAGGGGATCGCTCAGTTGGAAAACCCAACCCACGTTTTAGTAGGTAGAAAGGTGATTTCTCTGGAACGATTAAGAAGTTCTTTTTATTAGTGACATGAAGAATTGTTGGGCGACAGCAACTACAAAATTACCTTTGCTATCAACGATTTTCTCTAGGTTTTTATCACTATTTTTCCTTGCATCGTAATAATTCATTGTGGGCTAGTAAATGAACACTTGTCCTTACTGTTTGGCTGAGCGACTGTTTAGTTTAGGTAACCCTTGTTTTGCTAAACTACCTAGCAATTGCCTTTTGCAATCTAAGTTTCTTTCTTTCCTGGCTGCCATCCTTCTATATGACCATTGCTTTAAAATTAGCTGCTCTTCCCTGATCAACCTTGTTCTACCAAAATTGCTCCTTAGGTTGAGCCGTTCCTCTTTGAGCTAACTGAAATCAGACTCTCTGGCCATCAACTTCTATGCTAGCTACTACCCTTTTTTGACCTTTGACTATTTCTTGGTCAATCTGCAAGGATTGGCCCTTGTATATTATTGTCGCCAGTTTTCATTAGGATATGATTGTTGAAAGTATAACTCATTCCTTTTTCTTGATATTCCCTTTGTCTAAGGCTATTTGAAGGCCATTAAAACCATGAAAAATCACCTTCCTCTTGTTCTTGTTATTACCGTTGGAAGCAACCAAAATATCAGATACTTTTATTTTATTTTCCTTTCAGATTCATGGTTGTATTTTCTTATTTGGCTAAAATAGTTGAAACTTATTAAATTGACTACCTTATGTTGAATAATGATTATTAGAAAATTAGGAAAAACTATTATTTCCTATAACTAGATTGAATTATTCTTATAGCTGTGCATAGAAACTTGTAAAACAATATAAATAGAAACAAAACAGAGATAGCAGAAACCATTCAATGACAGAAATCAGATTACAATATAGTTCTTAATATCAATTATTAGACTGTGCCATAGTTCCTATCGCCACAATGATAGGAAGGTCTAGAAAGATTTATGTGCATAAACTGTGTGTTTAAATGAATTAGTTTCCTGAAATCAGAATGATAGTAAATTAGAACAATATGAAAATAAGTCACTGCTATGTAAATTCCTATTTTTCTTTGAGCCATTATCTTGGATGACAAGTAGGACATTCTGGTTCTATGTTTTATTTGTTTTTCTTATTTTGTCCTAGCTCCTGTCACTAGAATGACAAGAGGGTATTTAATTGAGAATAAATATTTATATAAACTGATTAGATAAAATAGAGTAGATATTGTCACTAGTATGACAGTAAGATAGATTATTATCTTAGAATGATTATCATTAAAGACATTGTGACTGAAATGCAAGATTAGAATCTATATTAAATTAATGACATTATGTTTTAAATTGTATGAATGAAAGATGGTTTATTGCTGAAAGTGTATTTTTCCTTACTTGTTGATCTGGGAAAAGGGATTAATTTGACTTATTGTAAATCTTGAATTTGTGAATCTTTATTTTATTTTCTTGCTTCTTGGGGAAAGAAGTAGTTTTTATATAGGATTATATTGGGTTACTTTTTGGATGGAGATGTCGAATGTGGGTATATAAGAGATGGCTTTCCCTCTTTTTGGAATTGACCAATTTACTTGAAATGATTAGATCTAATTGGAATGACATTGAAATAGGTGTTTATTGTATCTAGAAAAACTTATTTATTGATATCTCTGCCACATCCTGTTGTGAGACAATTTGCTTTTCATTACTTAGAATTGCACATTCAGACATCAGGGTTGCATCGAGTGATCCCTCCTACAGTTGTTACCAGGTAGCTAGACATTTAGTGCAGGGCTAGGTTTCCTTCATTTCAGGAAGGAATCTGGGGAAGTGTAAATACTTCATGGTTGGGTGGAAAAGCACCTGAGTCATGTTCCTGTCTCTCAATTTGCAGGTGGTGGACCACTTGGCTCGTGAAGCTGGAGAGTGTATTGATTTGTTATTTATTGATGTACTTGTTTATTGTACCTATTTGGATGTATTATGGCATGGTTCCAAAGGATTTATGTATATTATTTCATAGTTCTTAGTACCTAGATTTAGCATGTGACTATGTAAGATTTAATGATATTGAGATTTTTTTTAAGATTATCTTTTATTGAGACATTGTGATTAAGTGGATTAATTGCATATTTTATCTTTGAAAGTTGTATTTAAGTGGATTATTTACTTCTTTTTTTTTGCTTATTGCAATGTTGTATTTAAGTGGATTATTTACTTCATTTATTTATTTTAGTTGGTTTAAATTCTTTTACATGATTTGTGAGGCTTTACAAAAATCATAAACAAATAGACAAATTTTGACAAATGCTCACACACAAAGATACTAGATGAAGATTAGATTCATACTATATTTCAAAGTTTGAGATTTAGAAATGTCAAGGATGGAGGGACTCCCACCGAAGTTTGATGTAGTATTTTTATCAAGGGTTTTTAGATCTTTTCTGATGTTGATTATCATTGTTCCATTAATTTTTGGCTCTATAAACTTGGAGGACATGGGGACTAGTGCCCTTGTCCTGATTCTGCCCTTTTCTGCTCTTTCCTTTGGATCTAGGATTCTTATGCTCTGCAACGCTCCTCTACAAATCCACTTTGTAGAATATGACACCTATCACCTACAATCATGAGAGAGGGGTTGGGGGTTGTGGTGTTTAGGAGCTTGCCTCAGTCAAGCCTCATAATGGCATTCAAGCCTTCCAACACCATGGTTAGATAAAGAGTGCGTATCCATGCAGGAAAGAAGCAAAAACAAATGATAAATGATTGATTAAAAGCACAAATAGATATGACCTCAGAGGTGTAGCTTGGATGTAGATGAAAATCCTTCACAACATGAGGAGATGAAGCCAAATCTGCAATAACAAACACAACAACAATATTTTGCTCTACAACACAATGAATGCCTTGAATGCTCTAAAATCACAAGTTCACCAAAATATCATAATCATCTTCTATTTATCTTCTAGTTTACAAATGAAACCCTAAACATGCTTATATATGCATTCCCACTTTAATTTTCTAATTTAAACTTAAGATGTTGGAAAGGGACACCTTTAATGGTCACTTTATAGACATCAAAATTTGGGACCCCACCAAAATATGACAAGTCAAGGGTGTGGGTTCCCTTGTCCCAAGACCTATTTTGGGTCAGGGTTTAGGCTCAGCAATGTCCCTCAAGCCCAGTTTGACATGGGTTTTAGGCCATTTTGTCTTGGGAGTTAATTCTAACATGCATGATGAAAAACAAGGGACCTAGGAGCTAAACTTAGGAGGTAAAAGTCCTAGGGGGACATTTTATGACATAACAATTTTAATAGCATAACATTACTTTAAAAGCTTATGATCAAATGACTTTGTTGAGGATTGGTTTATAGGTAGTGAATGATAGGATGGATGGCTAGGATTTAGAGATTAGATCAATGGATAGAATTGGTTGAGACAAGATTAGGGAAAGGATAAGGATTTCTAGGGTTTCAAATGAATATTCTAGAGTTTGTCCTTATGCAAATAGCTAAGATTAAAAGATGTAGTGTGATAATGGAGGGTTGAGATTAAAATATTAATTTAATTTTGGAGACACTCATTTATTGATTGTAGAAAGTGGTTGATGATGAGGACAAGTGTGGGACAAGTGACTTAAATAATAAAATTACTTAAATTATGAGAGACATGTGTAAGGATAAGGACAAGGGTGAAATAATTTAAATAATAAAATTATTTAAATTATGGGGGACATGTGGTATGTAAAGGTTAATTTAAATAAATATTTAATTTATTTAAATTGGATGATGGGGGAAAGTGTGAATTAATTAAATAAATACAATTTATTTAATTAATTGGCTAGAGAGGATAAATGGATAACATAGGATTAGTTAAATAAATATAATTTGGGTCATGAAAGGGTCCTAGGATAAAATGGGTCGCAAGGTGTCAAAAGTGATGTCACAAGACATGGTCAATTTTAGGTGTCTACAGATCCCACAATAGTGTGTCACACTTGTGGGACATCCTAATTTTTGTCTAAAATCATATTAAAAAATAATGATTTAAGCCTAGATGGGTTCCATCTAAGGGGGTTAGATCAAATGACCTTAGATCAAACCCCCTTGGATAGAACCCCCTAGACTTGAATCAAACCCCCAACAAAGTCTCCTCCACACTTATCAAATTGCTCACAAAAAGTAATTTTGCTTCACATTTTTGGGGATGAAATGAAGTCATTTAAAATTGCTAGTTTCTAAATATATATCTCTTAATATTAGATTTCCAAAAATTACAATATGCATTATGTTTTCTTTAATATTATATTTTTTAATTTTGTAATGAATGTAGGTCCGTTATGAAAAATAATTACTTTTATTCAAGACACCATAAAAAATAACAAACATTGTTAGAAAAATCTCAAAAAATACACTGCACTCCATATAGATGTCCTTATTTCAATAAATAATAATAATTTTGATAAATATGCTAAGAGAAATGTGTTACAGAATAATATAGACCTAAAATTTTTGTTAGTATTTATTCAAAAATTAATAAATAAATAAAGTATTCAATAAAGAATTACCAAAAAATATCCATGCACTAGACATTGGAGTTAATGGTCTAATTCCAATAATTCATGGAATTTTTTTATTTGTAGTGAAATTTATGCTTTATCGAATAATGTCACTCAATAAAAATAATAGAAAAAAAAATTGATTGAAATATAAAAATAAAAAAAAAGATATAAATGATCATTTAAAAAAATTTAAAAAATTATAGCTTGAATCTAAATAGAAAATACCACAACTCATTAGTTTACGTCATCCTTAAATTCTTGACCATTTGTTACCTATAATTGACACTAATTAAAAAATGTTAATTTTGAGCATCCCTCTTAGGCAAAAAAGTAAGACACACTATTATGGGATCACCCCCAGAAAAGTTTGAGCTATTGGCCATCTCTTTTGGTCTAAGTCTAGAAGATACTAATAAAATTTGTTGCTTGTCAACATCAAAAACTAGTTGAAGTGGTTAGTCTAGAAAAAGATAAGTTTTTATCTTTTTGTACAACTTCATCTAAATGGTTCCATCACCTCCTTGTTTCCACTTGATTCCTTGATAAATTATGTCTTAGAAGCTTAGTGGGTAACCCTATGCTAGTCAACCTACAATCCCCTAGGTCAAAAATCATATAAAGAGCAATCATGGTGTTAGTATTGTTGGCAAGAGACACTATGTGGCTGCATGAGTGTTGTCATTGATGGAAACAAAGTCCATCCCACACATTCGCAGGACATGGTGTGTCTTTCCTGGATGTCAGATTGAAGAAGTGTTGTGGTCTGATAAGGATGAACAAAGCATGCAACAAGGTCTAACAGTCAGATCCAGATCTCTCAAAAGAAGTATCTCAGTAAAGTGTAGATTTGGGGAAGTCAAGAGGAGTACCTTAACTAATAGATTCTAGGGATTGAGCCTCCGGTGAAGAGAGAGTGAAGAGATATGAGCACCTAAGCATTGGGTCCCTGTTTGGCAGAGTAGACAGAGGAAGACCTGACTGACAAAGCATCAGACCTTAATCTGGATGAGATATTGATGATAGTCAAGTTTCTTAAGGTATCATTCATGATTGGTCGACATGATTGATGACTTCTATAAGCATCTCCTTAATACGCATCACTTGGTATGTAAGGATTCAGCCGACAAGAATAGAGTTTGGAAAATATTGACTATTTCGGATGTCGACTAGAAAGGTGTTGAAATCATTGGTGCGGATATATATACCAGATGGATTTAGATGTGAAAAAGAGTGTTGTTGTGTTGGATTGTGTGAAGAAAAGTAGGAAGTAGTGTGGAAGCAATAATACAGGTCTAGAATGTGACTGGACAACAACACCTAAAAAGAGAAAGAATGAAGTGCAACAGATCAGTATATTGAGCCTAACTAGAACTGAACCTCAGCATGTGTGGATGCTTCTCATCAGTTCAAGTATCTTGTTACCTTCTTTACTTCTTGTAGACAGTGAGTCTCTTGTAGGCAGTGAGCCTCTTGTGAGCAGTGTGCTCAGGCAGTGAGCCCTAATTGGCAAATGCCATTTTGTGTCATCTTATTCTTTTAATAGAGAATACAATCTTGGGTTAGTCACCCTCTAGTTTTTCCCCCAACAGGGTTTTCCACGTCAAAATCATTGTGTCATGTGTATTGATGTTATTTCTGTTTCATGGTTATGTTTACTAATATAATTTGATGCTGCATTAATTGTTAAGGAAGATCAGAAAGTTGAAATAATTAAGATAACTAATTCACCCCCCCTCTCAGTTATCAACAATTGGTATCAGAGCCAAGTTCCTCCAAACAGAGCCTAACAGCTTGAGGAAGATCTAGGAATCTCAATGGATATGTATGGTATGAGGGAACAACTTCAGTCTGCCCTAGATGATCTTGAGCAATCTCACTCCAAAGTCAACAACTTGAAGGAAAGACTCAAACAGGCTAATGATTTCATAAATGAACTAAAAGAGAAACTAAGTACCTCTATGAAAAAGAGAAAGGAACTTCTTTAGCAATTGGCAAGTCAAGGTGAATCCAATGATACAAATGAAGATCTGAAGGAGAATACCAAGTTATGTGAAAAGTTATCAAAAGAGGTCATTATGGTAAGACATGAAATGGAATCAAGAGTTATAAAATTCACCCAAGAAATTGAAGAGAAAAGAAAGATTGAAGATGATTTAAGATAATCTCTCAAGGAGAAGTCAAAAGACTGCCACAAAATGGACAGAATAATTAGGCATCTGGAATCTGATCTTGAAGAAGCTAGAGACAATGAAGAACAACTTGAGAATCAGATTGACACTCTTAAAAGGGATCTTCAAACATCAAATGAATACAAAGAGAAATTCAAGATAAGCTCTACTCAACTTGAAGTTCTTCTTGCAAGCCAAAAGAGGGTAGATGACAAGCAAGTCTTGGGAAATGAGAAAGGTGAAAGCTCCGGATCCGGTCAGAAGAACTCTAGAGCAGGAAATCCAAGGAACAGACCTAGAAGACCTTTGATAAGACAACCAAACACTCAAAGATGTCCATCTTTCAATGGATACTACCACAACTGCAATAACTTTGGTCATAAAGCAAATCAGTGTAGAAGAAGAATGAATCAAACTAATTCATCCTTCTCCAGACAGTGTTTTAATTACAAAAGGTATGGTCACAAATCTCTTGAGTGTAGAAATAGGCAAATGAATAATTCATTCAATGGTAGATGCTTTGCATACAATAGAATGGGACATATGGATAATCAGTGTAGATCAAGAGGATATCAATCAAATATGCAAAGAAATGTTGTTTTCTACAATTGCAATAGATCCGGTCATATTGCCAAATTCTGTAGAAGTAAGAATCAGGACAAAAAGGGTTCGTTGCATCATAATCAAAACCAAGACAAATGAAAAGGAAAGGTGAATGTAGATGAAATTCAAAGGGAAATGAACAAGATTTGGGTGAAGAGGAGTACAGAAAATGTTGAGGATGGATCCGCACCAGAATCTGGTGTTGATATTCCTTCTGAAAACTAAATAGATGAGCTCTGGCTCAGGAGGAGTAACAAAAGAAAAACATTTTCCCCCAGCCAGTCATTAGGTGCCCAAAATTGGCACATGAAAGGTTGTGGATTAAATGATTCTTAGAGAAACGTCTAAATAAGGTTTGGTAAAGATATGAAAGATCTGCAAGAAGGTTTGAAGAGTCTAATCTTCCAAGATAGATCCGGTTTGATTATCATCCGATAAAAGTAGGATTCTCACAGTTAGATCCAACTTGATTTAAAATTAAGGAATCTTGATCTGCAGGTAGATCAAATGATTATGGAAAGGAAGATAGATTGTCATTAATCACTGAGAATAACTCTAAGTATATCCCAGTGATCCAGAAAAGATCTTTCTTAGAACAAGGAGAACAAGGCAACTGGAATGACTTAAGTTGCGCATTTATTACCATGTGGAATTAGGGTTTGCTTAGAGATAAAAGGGTTCATTTGCTTGTCATTTGCACATTTGTAGTAGTGAAAAAGATAAGAAGAGCTTTGCAACCAAGTTTGCTTCATCTCTCTCAAGGATCAACCACCTAATTCAAATCCACCGGTGATCTTTTCAGCTCATTTTGTGAACCCTAAAAGCGTAAAAGGTATTTTCCATTCTTGAATTCTCTCTCTAAATCTTTTGAAAGATGGCTACACCAAATGTTGTGAAGATCACTGATAGACCACGCCCCAATTTCAAGAAACATCCATACAAATCCCTAGAAGTTGATCCCCTAGGCACCTTTTCAAACATTTCGCATGGGGTTTTGCATGTTGAAGACATTAGGGCATACATTCATGTGAATATTGAGGATTTTGGGGAATCTAAGTTAATGGATATATATCACAAGTAGCTAATAGATGAATCATTTGAACTTAAACCTTAGTACAAAGCCATCTGGGACAAGCATTTTGCACAGTGCATTCATTTCCCCTATTTTGCAAAAGATGAATGGGTCCGGTATGTTATGAGTAGAATGCATGACAACTTTATGTGGTTGATGAGACCATTCAAGATAACCAAGGATGCCATTAGGGTAGTTACCAGATTCCACTCATCCAGTGGTATTCCTGCTCTCAATTCAATGAACAATCAAACAGTGAGTGAGGCAATAGGATCAAAATTTGATAAGAGAGCAATGACAATAGAAGATATCATTGATCCAGATATCAAGTTTGCCTCCATGATAATTAGTTACAAAATATATCATTCTAGTAGGGAAAATTTAGTACCCGAAACTGCAATTTACACTACTTATCAGATGCTTAAGAAAAATGCTGACTATGATCTCTGTGAGCTCCTTCTAAACCAACTTTTGGAGAATCTATAGAAGACAAAAAGGGACAAGAAGAACTCTTTCAAATATGGTGTCTTGATACTCTATCTGTTCTTCTATTACATGAATGAGCTTCCTGGATCTAGTGGTTAGATGTGGCAAAATGACAGACCAATAGCCATACAAATCAGGGATTATTTGCATGGACTTGGTGATGCCAAGGCACAAAACATAGCACTCTGGGGCTACTTCAAGAACTTTCAAAATATGATGCAAGCTAGAGAGAGAATCCCCCAATCTCTAGTTGAAAAGTATAAGGATACAATATGCTTTATGGTAGAAACTGATCAATGTCTAATGGAGGTAGTAGAGCCAAGGATAGTTTGGATCATGCCAATGGGGGATGAAGTAGATGAAAAAATAGTAGAGCTACATGTTCAACACATGCTTAGTCAACCCAAGGATCCTAAGGAAGAAAGGTTTGGAACCTTTGAAGAGTTGAGTGTGAAGATTCATGTGGAACTAAGACAACCGGAGATGAAGAGAAAAGTGAGAAAAGAAGTAGAGAATGTTGCCAAAAGGTATGACATCTCAAAAGAGGCACTTGATATAAATAGAGAAAAGATGGAAAGGGCAGAAAAAGAAAAGGAAGAGGAAGAAAAAGAAAGTGCTTTGGTAGAATCCCCCTCCTGGATTAGATCCTCTAAGAGCTCTGTATCTGCCACTGCTAAGAGCTCAAAGGCATCAAAATTGAAGCAAAATCATCTGATAAAGGAGAAAAGAGAACAAAGACAAAGGCCACAAGATCATACACAAGCCTCAAGGATGATGAAGAGACAGAGTCAGATGAGGAAGTCAAGAAAATGAAGAAGAAGAAGAAAGTATCTGGAGAATCCTCTACTGGTCCTAACAAGGAAGAAGAGATAGAAAAATTTGTTGAAAAGCCTACTCTGTCCTTAGATGATGTAGTCAAAGAAGTTACTATGGATGGGAACTTGCAACCAATAATAGAATTCTATGATGTGTATAATGATGCAGATAAAAAGATCTTGGAGGAAGCCACAGTTAAGTACTTGAACATATACAATAAAGCATTTATTGAAATTATCTCTCTAATTCCCAAAAGTTTAGAGAAGGAACTTGAAATGAGAAAGGAAAATGCCAAGGCTAAGGACTTAGGGATTAGAGAATAGATAGCTATTTATCTCTATCCTTCAATCACTCCGAAACAAATGGATATGATCTTCAAAGATTGCAAGGATGAGTTCTGGAGTAAGGCTAGAATGAATCAACTCATGCTTGGAGAAACTGATAAAGTGGCAAAAGAAACAAAAGAAATCCTCTGGAATGCCTATTAAAGATTCAACATTCCTGTTATGGAGGACTTAGGTGATGAACCCTCTATCATGGATGATGAAGGACTTAGTACATCAAAGGTAGATCCTACAGAGAAAAATGTAGAAGTTTCAAAAGAAATAGATGAGGAGAAAACTAAGGACCCGGATTCCTTTGCTCTAGAAGAGGAAGTCCATAAAGAAGGAAACATCTTTCCTCTGGTTTCCCCTGCAGACTCTAGATCTAAAGGAGAAGAAAGATTAAAGGAGAAAACTAGTCAGGAAGAAGAGGTGAAGGGAAAAGAAGAAGGTCAAACAGAGGAGACTACAAATGACAGTGCTAAGGCTACAAAAGGGAAGAAAACTCTGTCTCCGGCAAGAGACACTACAGAAACTGTCGAAGATTTCTTGATCAAAGAAATGATGGAATTTGATGAACCGGAACTGCTTCAAGGTCCATTCAATTTTGATTCCCTCTCCCCAATTCAAACCATGAAGCTAGCTTCTTTTACTCAAGCAAAGGCAAAAGAAAAACTTCTAAAGTCTCATATGGAAGATTGTGAGCTCATAGAAATTGCATCTGGTGTATTGGAGAAGATCATGCCATCCTTCCAAAAGGATCCTTCGGCCTCCACATCTGGTAATCTAAAGTCCTTTGTAAATTTTGTTCATACGCATTTTGATTCCCTAGAGAAGTTAGCTGAAGAAAAGGTCCGGAAGGAGTTTTTGGAAAAGAGATTCTCCAAAGTGCAGGGTCTGATAATAAATGATAGGAGAGTCATGGATATTGGGATAAAGAGCTTGGAAAATGCTCTTAAAGATGGTGGAGATATGTATAAATTTTGTTTATCCTGGCCCACAGTGACCAAAGATATTGAGAAGAAAGTAAAAGAGCAAGAGGATAAACTGCTAATTTTGTCTCAAAGTTTTGATCCTCTCTCCTCTTCCATAGTAGATCAAGAGTGTTAGACTATTGTAGTTACAAATGCAATAAAGAAACTTGAGAAGGAAAGGAAGAACATACTAAGCCGGATGGGTGAACTTAGAGGGATCATTATCCCTAAGTTAGAGGCTCTACATGAAGCCCTAACTGATACTCAGGCCACTGCCCAGACCAATGATCTGACAGATCTTAAGAAGGCAAAATCTTTTGTATTCTTGTTGAGTGGTCACATCTCAATTTTAGATGGATGAAGTAGAGTTGGGTGACAGAAGTTGTGCAGTTGAAAAATACCTTTGTAGATATACTTAAGTATATGTAAGTACAACTTGTTTATATACTTATGCGGCTAAGTATAGATTGACTTTTTGGTATGCGGACCCCACCCTTTTCCATTGATGTCAAAGGGGGAGTGAGGAGCAGTGAAAAATGTGGAATCTAGCTAAGGGGGAGCTCCGATAAAGTGTACATTAGAACAGAGCATCAACTAAGGGGGAGTGCAGTGTGACACTTAGTCATTTTTCACTAAGTGTTGCCATCAATGCCAAAGGGGGAGATTGTTGGCAAGAGACACTATGTGGCTTCATGAGTGTTGTCATTGATGGCAACAAAGTCCATCCCACACATTTGCAGGACATGGTGTGTCTTTACCAGAAGTTAGATTGAATAAGTGTTGTGGTCTGGTAAGAAAGAACAAAGCATGTAGCAAGGTCTGACAGTCAGATCCAGATCTCTCAAAGGAAGTATCTCAGTAAAGTGTAGATTTGGGGAAGTTAAGAGTACCTTGACTAATAGATTCTAGGGATTGAGCCTCCAATGAAGAGAGAGTGAAGAGATATGAGCACCTAAGCATTGGGTCCCTGTTTGGCAGAGTAGATAGAGGAAGACCTGACCGACAGAGCATCAGACCTTAATCTGGATGAGATATTGATGATAGTCAAGTTTCTTAAGGTATCATTCATGATTGGTTGACATGATTTATGACTTATATAAGCATCTCCTTGATATGCATCACTTGGTATGCAAGGATTCAGCTGACAAGAACAGAGTTTGGAAAATATTGACTATTCCAGATGCCGACTAAAAAGGTGTTGAAATCATTGGTGCGGATATATATACCAGATGGATTTAGATGTGAAAAAGAGTGTTGTTGTGTTGGATTGTGTGAAGAAAAATAGAAAGTAGTGTGGAAGCAATAATACAGGTCCAGAATGTGACTAGACAATAGCACCTAAGAAGAGAAAGAATGAAGTGCAGCAGATCAGTAGATTGAGCCTAACTGAAACTGAACCTCAACATGTGTGGATGCTTCTCATCAGTTCAAGTATCTTGTTACCTTCTTTACTTCTTGTAGACAGTGAGTCTCTTGTAGGCAGTGAGCCTCTTGTGAGAAGTGTACTTGGGCAGTGAGCCCTAATTAGCAAGTACCATTTTTGTATCATCTTATTCTTTTAACAGAGAATACAATCTTGGGTTAGTCACCCTGTGGTTTTTCCCCTAGCAGGTTTTTCCACATCAAAATCATTGTGTCATGTGTATTGATGTTATTTTTGTTTCATGGTTATGTTTGCTAATATAATTTGATGCTGCATTAATTGTTAAGGAAGATGAGGAAGTTGAAATAATTAAGATAACTGATTCACCCCCCCTCTCAGTTATCAACAAGTATCACATGCATCTATCATATAAAAGAAGTGATAAATCATGTCATAGTAGAATGACATCCATGAAAAATAAAAAATTATACGAGTACATTAATTTGATCCATATATGTCTAATGCATCCATACATGTTGAGTTCACATTGCATGCATCTCATATATAACAAAAATTAGAAGAATATGAGAGTAACAACATGCATGTATAAGCATGAAATTTGTCAATAAATAATCATAAATTCTAAAACCATCTGTGTGCACAAGGGTGAAGCAATATAAAAGATGTCAACTATAAACTAAATATAGACCAACACCAATCTTGTCTATCATTGCAAATAAGTGCTAAATAAGAGTCAAGGTATCTTAGTACAACAGGGAACCAAAAAGAAAAATGTGCACACAAGCATTTAAATATACCCATGCAAAGGGGGAAAGGGAAAAACTCTAGAGCAATAAGTGGTAGGTCTCTCAAAGAATTCAAGGTCAGCTCTGGCCCATACATCCTCTAGGGCTCCTGCTACATCATCTCCTCCTATTGTCTTGTTAGTGAAAGTGACCTTCATTTTGGTTCATTTTTTCTTTTATAGGGAAGGTTTTTCTTTTGAATGACACATCATTTCATCATTTTTGTAGGTCATCAAGGTAGAGCAAAGTGACAAAGGTATACATTGAACCTCACTTCAACAGTATGTACTCTTGCCCTTATTTCCCACTTATATTAAGTTAATTGTTTATTAGAATACACTTTAGTTAGTTCATCAATCTTTGTTTTTCAGGTTATGGGAAAGCGACAGGAGCAAATGACGAAGGTAGTATCTCTCAAACCACACACCAATGGTGAGTTCTCTTATTATTTTTTCTCACTTCTAGATTATCATACTACATATGATTAACCAATTAATTTTCTAGGTCCAGATGCAAGACAACGACAAAGATAATTACATGTAAGTGTAGGTCCCACCATGCTAATTTTGTTAGATTACCCCTACCTTCTATGCATACTATTATAACCAAGGGAGAAAATATGTATGTACATAAAATCTAATGGGCTAACATGGTAGTCTGATGATGACTTGGTGGTCCAACTCACGACCCACATGGCATGAAATATATATCTTCTCAATGTTTTTTGATTTGATGGTACTGGTTATGTGCTTCTAGTGTCCCTCCTTGCCTCTCTCCCACCCTTTCTAACCCCTAGCCTAGTTTTTGAGTCTTAATGCCATCTTGAAACACTTTATCTGACCTTCATTTGTAGGGTGACATGGGCTTGACCAAGGTACAACTGTAGGGTTACCTAGGTGACATGTCCTTGAAAAAGGGGTGGCCTAGACCCTCAAAAGGGGTGACCCTAGCATGTTTGGAGAATGCATAATTTCTTTAGTTTTGATCATTTTTCCACCTTTCTTGTTTCTAACTATGAGATGATTCAAGTTTTGACTTAACCTCTTCTTCCCATGACCAAATCTCCTCTCTTCTTAACTCATAATCACCTCTTCTCTTAACTCACAATAACCTCTCTTGTTACATCCCAATCATCTTGCCCCTAATCGTGAAGCTTCTTCACCTATTTATACTCCTCTTTCCATTGGCATATGGGAGGTTGTTTTCTACATTCTTGGTCATTTCTTTTTAAGAAGCTCTCATTCCTCTCCCTCTCTATCAAGTGGATTGTGAACCACCTTTATAATTATTAGGTTACCCTTTTTCTAACAACCCCCACAACATATCCATGTTCAATATAGGACATTCATGCCTTTTCCCAAATTTTTACAAACAATCTTCAAAGATTCTCTTTACCTTCCAATCAATCATTTAATTTCCCCAAATCTAGATCTTCCTTGTCTTCCCATTGCCATCAAAGATGAGTACCCCTTTGCTATAGGAGAAGATACTAGAGTTGGATCACCTGAGATGTATGCTAGCAAAGAGCTTCTTTAGAGCTTCGTCATTTTTAGAGGGTCTTTATTTTTAATTAGATTTATTAGTGATTAGATAACCACTATTACCCAAGAGAAGTGAAATTTTCTTATGTTTTCTTGGATAGAGTGGATTTAGAAGTTTTAGATCTATTTAAGTAGAATGAAATTTAGATTAGTTTCTTTTATTTTATAGAAAATATTATTATAGAACTACAAACGATTTAGAAAACCAAAATTTCTTGACACTCTCATCTTAGTTCAACAAACAAATCAAGATATTCTTTCACTCATGAAAAACATGAAAACAAGAACATAACAATTGCATATAGAAAACTTCATTGAGTTACATTCATCAAAATAAATTTTTTTTGCAAGTAGATTAATCAGATCACATTTTGTTTCTAAAAATACAAAAATATAGAAAATATTTACCTTTGCATTCATGAGATTAATTCATTTAGATATTTCACCATTAAACTATGAAACACAAAAAAATAAAGTAGACAAAAGCCCTCGATAACATCATGAGGCACCCTACAAACATCTAACTCATTGAGTAAACCAAACATAAAATGCTAGAACACCCCTTTTGATCTTCCTTTCCCTCACTGAAAATCTTCAAATCAATGTGTCCTAGAATCAAGGAAGATTAGATTGAGGTAGTGTTAAATGAAATTAGAACAAATTTACCAATTCAAGAAACACTCACTAAAGAGTAACCTCAAGAACAAGAAAAAATCCTAAGGGAGGTCCAACAAGCCAATGGAAAAAGATGCATGAGGGAAGAGTTCCATGAAAGAGAACTTGGACTCTTATAAGAGTTAATAGAATTAGAGGAGTGAAGGTTCAACACCTTCTCTCTCTTTACAACAAATAAATTCAACAAAATTAGATCCAATGATCCATTTGTCCACATTAGAATCACAACTCCTCTTTAATAATTCACAAGACAAGAACCAAACACACCTCAACAATTAAACACTATATTCCACCACTAGGTGCTCCTCCCTCTTGAAGTGAGCATACCTATCAGTGTGAATCCCACTCCATCATCTATGATATTCTTCTTCCAATGAAGAGAGTAATCGACTAGTTTCTCCACCACTTAACTAGGTTTTTCCATGAGAGAATGAGTAATTCGATCGATTCCATTAGCAAGGTTGTAGTGCATGTGTCATCTTGGGTCTGACTCATTCACATTCTACTAAGTTGATTCAAGATACCCCATAGACATTCTTGGATTAAGCCACCCTTATTAGGATTTCCTAGTAATAGGGCATGCTAGTACATGTAATTTTTTATTTGCATATGAGCCACCTAGAAATAGAGTACACTAGTGCATGCAACTCATATCAAGTTATTTTATACTCTTTATAGATCACCTAGCAATAGAGTATGCCGATGCATGTGTTTCATGGAGGTATTACATTGTTCCTAGCAATAGAGAAGGATAGACCTTGAACTATATCCTACATTTTCCTAACAACAGAGTACATTGGGATTACTTCTTTTAATTTTCTAGCAATAGAGCATGCTATAAAATATTAATTTTCTTCTTTGTGCCTTTATGTTCTTTCTAGTTTCTTTTCATGTGTATTTTGTATATATTTCTTTCTTATATGTTGTACATGTGTTAGATTATATGTGATTTATTGACACATCTACTTTGTAGGTTCTACATTTTTCTAACACATTTATTTTGTAGATTTTGTAATTTCTAACAGTGTTGTCCTACAAGTTTCATGTTTGTTAATGTGTTTGTCTTGTAGATCTTGGATGGGGGGAAGGGATTCCTCATCCAAACACTAATGGGTATCCTTATATTGTTATTATTTTTAATATTGTCATTTCTTACTTTAGCGTAGCTTTATCACTTGGTGGCACAATCTTGCTAAAGTGGGGGCAAAATGCAAGGTAAAAAATTGCATATCCTATAATTTTGAAATTACAAGTTGGCCTCATTTTAGAAACTACTCTCTGTAGCATGTTTTTAGGGATCATTTATCCTTGTTTTGGCCTTTTCTCCACCTTCAGTGTCAATATGGTTTTGTGTTCTTGCGTGTCTAAGTATTTTATAAGTGTTTGTATATGTTTCCTATGAATATTTAGCATTATGTCTCCATTCTATATAGTTTTTAGCCACGTTATACCTAGATGTTAGCATAGGTGCATAGAGGTTTGCATGGGCACACTGCCATCCTTCAACAATATAGTCATATAATGATCATTTCTTACTAACCCAACCACCTTCCACCTTTTAATATTACCTATGTAACCATCATTTGGGTTGTTGGGTGAAATATTAATAGTCATATTGGCCCTTGCATGACTCTTAAGCTTCCCTCCAACAACTCTTCAATAAATCTGTAGACACCTAAAACTGACTTGCCCTGCAAGCCAATTTCCTGTATCTCTACACTACCAATTATCCATTTCATCAATTAAATAAATAAATCTAATTTATTTAATTAATCTACCCTTAACCACTTATCCCTAACCATTCATCTTATTCACCCCTTTGTGATAAATTAATTCATCTAATTTATCACAATACCTTACAACTTCATCCCAATTAATTAAATAAATATGTTATATATTTATTTGGTTAATTTATCCATCTTCCTAATCTTGATTAATTAAGTAAAACATACTTATTTAATTAATCTACCCTACTCTACCATTTAAATCTAGCCTAGTTGATTAAATATCAATTATTGTCATGCCCGCTTTTACCGAGTGGCCACGACATGAGAAAACCCATGTCATGCCCACATTGCCCATGTGGCTATGACATGAACTACTAAAAATTTTCCCTCTGACCCTAAATCCCCATCACACAAGGTGAGGAAGGAAGACAAGGCATGGATGAAACATCCAAGATGCCTTGTCAAGTGTGTCAAACCAAGGAATAACAACATTGAGTGACAAATCAACAACCATGCAAGATGAATTAATTCATACATTCATCTAACTAAAAAGTATGATATTACATTCATAAGCAAATGAGATACAATATTAACCATCCTAACATACCAGAGTAGAGAGAATTTCTAGATGAATAATTTGAATCCAATTCTAAAACAAACAATAGAATCTTTAATGAAAGTACTAGGGCTGCCAACTATAGAAAAACAATATAGCATAATTGAGATTATTCACCACATTAAATTCCCCTACAAAACAATCATCTATTTTAAAATAAAGAGATAATAGTAACCTACAATTGTAAACATGGAGGCTACTTCCCAACATGGAAGAATCGCACCTCTAGAAATAAATTACAATGAGTAACAATAGTGCAAAATAAAACTAATACATTCAATGTGTCCAATGATGCCAAAGTCAACAAGAGTACATAGAGATGAAACAACACCAAAGCCTTGCCAATTCTTCAATACTACGCTAGGACAAGACCAATGGGAGTGTTGCCCACCTCCCAACCATATTACCATCATTGAGTGCAATAGATGTCCATTGCGCCCCAGGCAATCCCCTGAACTACAGAGCGAGGAGATCATGGAACCACTTCAAACAAGGCCAACTCGCACAAAACAAGGGTCTCAAGGAGGAAATCAAGTCCCTCCACACATTTACAACACATGGGTCTCACTCGCCCAACACATCAACAAGGGGACACAAGTACAAGAGAACTTGAAGCACAACATACACACAAACATAGTTTCAATGCAAATATGACAAAGGGACATGCATAAGACAATCCAAAAAAAAGGCAAAGTGCATAGGGTTTACAACCCTCGACCAATAACCCAACATAGGGTAGGGTAGTCCAATGACAACTTGGTACAAATATCAAAATAAACAATGACAAAATATTCTAACCATTACCCACCCCAATTAATAATTCATCCTTTAATTTATAAGCCACTAATCCTTCATTCCTTATTTATAATCAATAAAAGAACAAACATTAATAATTAAATAGATTAATGGTACATCACAATTACATGTTTGCATAATTTCTTATATAAAAGTTCATTGATGTCAATTTTATAAACCATCATAAGTTACTCAAAATATGTAACACTTACTATTCCCAACACTACACATTAAAGCATACATTAAATGCAATCAAAAATTTAAAATGACTGTATCAAGAATGACAATTAAAAAAAAACAATTTAATTATCCTAGGGTTTGAAATTCATATTTCATGTAGATTAAACGTGAGAAGTTGAAATAAATAAAGGATTCCATAATTTTGAGTTTAATCAATAAATTCTTTAGTTAAAAATGCTAGGAAACATAATGATACTTTGAAATACAAACCATATGGTAAAACCAAGTGCCATAGTCTAACTGGATTTTGGTTCACATTCCTATTTAATTCAAAAATATATATATAATCAAGAAGAAAACTCAGCATAATCAACAATATATAGATTTAAAATTACAAACCCTAAGAAGAATGTTCTTGACATAATGCAAATAATGGACATGAGAATTGAAGTTTATTAGGGGTTGAAAATTTGAATGAGAAAATTAGTGAGATTTAGTGCTACTCAAGCAGTCTATGATTTGGCACAGTGAACAATTTAGCCTTAGATTGATTTAATTAGAGAGAGGTATAATGAATCGAAATTCATACTTTACTGCATATAGATTAGGGCTAGGTTTTTTATTTTTAAAAAGTTGCTTTTGTAATAAATCGAAACTCATGTTTCAAATTTAGAATATTAGTTGGCATTTCATCCTACCTTAGTTTTAGGAAGCTTTTGGGAAAAAACTGGATTCTCAAGATATGATTGTAAAATTACCTAAAATGGCAAAATCTGACAATTGTCAAAATCTGCCAAAAAAGGTAATTTTTTATTTTTTTGTTTTCTTGGATATAAGAGAGTTTTCTCTCATTGTAGTAGTAGAGTTGATGAATAGAAGTTTTTTATGTTCCAGCCTTCAAATCTTTGGCTCTCACATGATTAATGGCAAAATTGTATTGAGTGTATGTTGTGTGCTGCATCAAACAACCAGTAGATGGATGAATATATATATATACACACACACACATGTGTGTGTGTGTGTGTCTACAGAGTGGTCTCATGGATTGCATGATTGTAGGAAGGGCACGATAGGCACATATGCAAAAAGTGGACACAATACCAAAGAGCGAATTGTAGGCAAAATGCCTCAAGGAGATGCCATCACATACAATGCAATAATTGTAGGAAACACACAAAATGGATTATTTTAAGGGCTTAAGAAGTTCTTTTAAGCTAAAGTAGTTGGTGGATGAAAGGTCAAGTTCCACCATCGCTGCCAGCATACACCTAGCCCATGCAAAAATGGAACACAAAGACAACACATGCACATAGTTTGATAGAAAACCTACAAAAGACATCTTCAAATGGGAAGTAACACTATAGGATTTGCATGAAATGGATCTTCCTGGAAAAGGATTTAGAAACTTGTAACCAACCACAACTGGTAGAAGTAAAGCCAAATTCCACAACTATTGATCGTATCTTCCTTGCTCATGCCAGATGGTAACTGTCAAATAAGGTATGGTCATCTATCAAAACATAACAAAAGGGAAAGTTTTGTGTCAAATGTTGTAGTTGTAAACATCTTGGAATACAGGTATACAAAAAGGTGGGAGCATAAGCAGGGATGAGATCATTTTACATAATCTCTCAAAGAGATGTCATCACCTAGAATGTAATGATTGTTAGAATGCACAAAATAGATTTGTTGCAGAGATTGAAGACACTTACCAGCAATAAAAGATGGGTTGGAATCCAATAGTGCTAGCACACTCCTCAGTGCTTTCCCTCTTTTCTCCCCAACTCCATAGCTACACTCCCCCTGCCTCTCCCCATGAAACTTCTTTTCCCAAGTTTTCTCTATGTTACCCTAAAACATTTTTTTTTCCCCCCAATCCTAATCTCTTCCACTAAATCCCCTCCCATGCAAATCCCCCAAAAAAAAAATCAATGAATATTTTGATTCTGTCCTTTTTCAATGCCTTCCCCCCCCAATACACTAACCAAGGTAACATAAAAAACACCAACCAAGAAAAAAAAATAGAAATCTCTTCTTTTTGGTAGAATCCCCTTGAAGAAATAATAGGACTGCATCATAAGAATGGAGAGATTTTGGGAAAACTAACCACATTGCAAGTGGGACTACAAATATAAGAATATGGTTCTCACATAATTGGTAAAAATAAGTACTATTGTTAAAGATAATTCTAATAATATATTTTTCATAAGGTATACCCCTACTAAGATAAGTCAAGGTATTTTATAACGTTCTCTCATACTACAATAAGTCATAGGGGAAAGGTCCTAGAAGTGGAGCACCCTAACTTCATGCCTCTCAAAATCATACGTGACAATCTCAAAACACTCCAAAATTTTATAGTAGCTTACTTGGCAACGCCCCTGGTTAAAACTAATGTTTTCAGGGCCACATCACCAATTATGATGCCACATCAACATGTTTTGTTGGTGGCTGATGTTGCATCACAAGATTGGTTGCTTTATGAATCAAGAGGGCACATCTCAATCAAATATTAGTACATATAGTAATGCTTAACAACTTTTAAATTCACAACTACTAGTACTAAACTTCTTAAAAACAATAATGGACTAAAATGCACATATACTATCTTAGTCATTGGAACTAACTCACCCACTAGGTCTTCTCCCTTATCATTTAAATGCACCCAGAACAAATAACCTATCATACAAAAATTGTTTGGTAAGTAGGGTCAGCCATCAATTTAGAGGGTTTGACCCCAAGCTAAGGATTATGATGCCATAATATATATAGTTTTCATATAATTTGAGCACACTTAGACTCTAGCTCCCATCTACTTCATTTAGCATGAAAATATGTAAGTTTCATTATATATATATATATATATCGTAGAGATTTCATTGAAAATAATGTATGCTTCTCTAAAACCTCCCTTATAGAAGAAAAGATTAATTTAGGAATTAATAAAATAGTTAAACTTGTTAATTTCGATGTTAATTCAACTTGATCTTAGATGCTCGCTTACTTTTTTGGGGGAGTGCTACATATGGGCTCAGTTTTGAATGTCGAACTTGCTTGTCCAGTAAGTTGTCCTATGACAAGTGCCCCTTCTATGGTACCCCTGGAAGACTATGACATATCTTAGTATGTGAAATTTTTATGGAAACCAGATATACTAATATATATAATAATATTTCTATTAAACCTTGGCAGTTTTCTAAAATTTGCTCTTTCTTATACTACTGTTTGTATGGAGTTATAAATATATAACTCCATGCAAACTGTAGTATAAGAAAGAGCAAATTTTAGATAACTCCATATAGATAGTAGTATAAGAAAGAGAAAATTTTAGAAAACTGCCAAGGTTTAATAGAAATATGATTATATATATTAGTATATCTGGTTTCCATAAAAATTTCACATACTAAGATATGTCAGTCTTCCAGGGGTACCATAGAAGGGGCACTTGTCATAGGACAACTTACTAGACGAGCAAGTTCAACATTCAAAACTGAGCCCATATGCAGCACTCCCCCCAAAATGTAAGCAAGCATCTAAGATCAAGTTGAATTAACATCGAAATTAACAAGTTTAACTATTTTATTAATTCCTAAATTAATCTTTTCTTCTATAAGGGAGGTCTTAGAGAAGCATACATTATTTTCAATGAAATCTCTACGAGTGTAAAAGAACTAAACAACTTCATTTAAAATAAAACAAACACAAGGAATAAAGCACACAACAACCAACTCAAAGGAAAACCAGGGTGCATGAACAATCAAGATCCCTAAGAACATGAAATAAACACAACACTATACGGGTTACACAAGACATGGGAATACAACTCGTGAAGGATTTTGACTGAAGGCAAAGAGGGAAAACCCACTCGAATAAGTCCCCTATTCATAAATCAAAAGGGGTGGTTTATAAGACTAACATACCACAAGAACACCAGGCCAACCATCCAATCGAAGGACTGGGTGGGGTGAGGTGTCTTAGAGGTTTAGTGATTCTATGTCTCCTCCTCCACATCCACCCATTGGTCAATACTTGTATAATAACAACCTACACACTCAAGACAACACATCAAATCCAACAATAGAGATCAGAGTTGAAGAAACATATAATGACCGATGAGGATGTATACTCAACTAGGTTCATAACCATCATACGAATAAATCATCTAACAATCAACTCATTCTATCCTTTAATCTAGAACTATAAAATGAATCAGTATTCACCAATGAGACAAGGGTAGGCCTTAGAATTATTTAATTAGCCACCCTAGCCTACAAGATCCCTAGACCTAAATTAATTAAATAAATCATTATTTAATTAATCTTAATCCTCCATTAGCCCATCTACTAATTTTCTATAGCCATATTAATTAAGTTAAACACTTAATTAATATGGTCAAACCCCACTTAACACCTTCTCCCACACTCCACAAATAAAAAATTACATGTATTTTAACCAAAAGGGTCACATGACCGTTACACCTCACCTTTCCTTTTCCATGTAAGAGTTCTTCTCTATGCAAATATCTCACACATGTGGTTCACAAAAGAATAAATGTGTCACATGTCTCCACATCCTCCCATAAACTTGAATTTTTAATTCAACACTCCCCCATAAAATGAATTTTTAATTCATTAACTTGTCATTATCCAACTCTTTCCAAAATTGAATTTTAATTCATTTTAATCCTCATCACCCTTCCCCATGTGAATTTAAAATTCACATTTAATCCCATCCATCCAATATTGTTGATGAGATCTTAACCATTGATCTCATCCTCTCATCTCAACCCTTTTTTCCAACTTTCAATCTCCACCATTCAATTCAAATCCTCTCTAATTAGACTATAAATACAAGGCCAACCCAAGCCATTTTAACAGCTTCTTCATAGCATCAAAACCATGTAAAAATCTCTCCAAAATCTTTGCATCCTAACATCATAATGCCAAAGTCATCCCTCATCTCCTAGCCAAATCATCTCTCAATCTCAATCTCTATCCAATATCTTATCAAATCCTTCATTTACATTGTGTTGAAATGCAATAGAGTAATCCACATACACACAACATCAACTTGGGTAAAGCTAGGAGAGCTCTTGGGTGCATCTTGTTCAACCTTATCAAGGAGTGAGGGATATTTGGAGCTTGTGAAAGGTATAAATCTACTTGTTTTTAGTTTCCTTTCTTGTTATCTTGTCTTCATATCTTTTCTCATCTTCATTTGGCACGCCTGGTGGGACCCCATGGTCCAAACTAACATGTTTTTTTTAAGGGTTTTGTGAAGGTTCTTGGTGGACATGTCTTTTAGTGTAGACTATTCATGCAATAGAGTCATACGTCCTTGGTTTAGCTGAAAGGAAGCTAGGTGTGCGGAAAACGCTTCCTACACTAATCTAATGAGGAGAGGGCTATGCAAATTCAAAACTATCCTAACTATTACAGCAATGTTAAACCATTAACATAAGATATTGCAGTAAAACACAAGAACCAGAAAGAAGACATAAGAAGAGAGACAAGATATGTTGCAAGTATCAGGATAACCAGTGTTGTCATTGATGTCAACATACTCATATTGCATTAATGAGAAAGATTGGATGAGCTGTGTGCTGAGGATATTGAGAAAATTAGCCTCAATCAGGAATAGTAAAGAACAATGATGACATTAAGGTAAAAGTCCAAGATAAGATGAATATCAGAGGATGCGGTTTAAAGGGTTTTTAGATATGAGTCTTGAGATGCTCCAGTCAAGATTTTATAGGTCCGCATGAAGATATGAAGAAGTTATGGTTGCTCTAGTAGAACCAGTTCCGACAGATGTTCAGTGGTGACAGAGTGTCACAGATTGGTCTGGTGAGCTCCAGAATTGCATTATCTAATTCTGCGGATTGGAGAGAGTGTTGAAGAAGTCCGTGTGAAGTGACAACTAGATTTGTTCATGGTTTGGAGGTCCGAAAGCACCTTTTTCATTATGACAGTGATGATAGACTGTGTTCTTGAAGTTTTGAATGAAGAAGAGAAGAATTCCAGTAAGATGAAAAAGTACAGATGTTCTTGATGACTCAAGAAAGGTTTTTGTGATCTTTAGATCATGTACAATTCTTATTGGCAGTCCACATTGAAGTTGGAGTTTTCTTTTGAAGAATTACTACCGGGTATTGGTGTTCTTCTTGAGATTGGCCGACTAGATGTGTTACATGTCTTGCGAATGATCTTGTAGGTGTTTACTGACTTAGATGATTGTTCCTAAGTTGATGCCTTGTATAAATAAAGGTTTGTGAGTTCATTTTGAAGTGTGTCTTGGAGCGGATAAGTGTGGTGTAGCGAAGAGAAGTGCAAAAGGCAGAGCAGGAATTTCTGGGCTTAAATGGAATTGATCCAGGCATGGTAAAGATGTCAATCTCCAGTTCAAGTTTGTAATACTTGTTACTTTGTAGACAGTGTGTCTCTTGTAGGTAGTGTGCCTCTTATGAGCAGTGTGCTTCGGCTAGTGAGCCCTAATTGGCATGTGCCATCTATTTTTCTTATTCTTCTAATAGAGAATAATCCTTGGGTTAATCACCACGTGGTTTTTCCCTTGACCAGGTTTTCCACGTCAAAATCTTGGTGTCTCATGTGTTGATGTGTATCTACTTTGGTGTTTATGCTTTGTGCTTTCATGAATGATTAATTGATATGCTATTACATAACAAAGAGGATTTAAGTGTTTAAATTAGAAGCAAGTTTTGGACAACTGATTCACCCCCCTCTCAGTTGTCTATCCGGAATCCAACAAGATATACGTGGGGAAAACCCTTACGGGTGAAAAACCCCACACTCCAAAACATAGCTCAAATGTATTACAGTAAACAATAATAGATTACAATATAGTTTCAGAGCCAATGCTCTTTTAGGAGTCTTCGAATGTCGAATCTGGAGATATTTCGGTAGCATAACAGTACTTGTACCAAAGTTATCTATCTCCCATCCAAGCACATGTTTATGTAGAGTTTACAAGGCAAATATGGAAACTTCTAGAGATGTGCATCCATCTTGGACTCATGCCCCAAAACCAACGCCTAAGGACACTTGTCCAACATCCCATCCCGAGGTGGGCCCCTGGTCCCAAGATAGGTTATGACAGATGCTCTTACGCACCTTACAGCTATAAGAGAATCTGTCATACATTGACTAAAAATATCATATTCCTCTTACATGTCATAACCTCCCTTGACTGCCCAAAGATGCCTTTTGCTCATGCAAAGATACTCACTGACACTTGTCATTAATTAAAAGTCATTTGAGGTTTCGGGGGTGTTGCCCCCGAGCTCCCATGAGGGCACTGCCCCTTGACCCCACCATGTATCACAATAGGGAGCGCACCAGGGGCACTGCCCCTAGACCCCACAAGGGGCTACGCCCCTTGACCCTGTCTTGGGGGCGCTGCCCCTAAACCCTCGTTAATTATTCAAGGGGGAAACCGTGGCTGCCAAAGTCACCAAAATTTACCCTGCTACATATACATAAGGTGCTGACTATGCCAACTCAACATGGGATAAATGAATACAACATTAGGAATTTGCAAAGGTTGAGACACCTTAATTCCCAACAGTAGCACTATAATCCTCTATTTTAGTGCCATCCTTTATTTCAATGCTATCTTCTGTTTCAATGCTATAATCCTCTATTTTAGCACCATCCTATGTTTCAACGGCATCCTCTTCTTCATCTCCATAATCTTCTATTTCAGTTCTATCCTCTATTTCAGTGCCATTCTCTATTTTAGCACCATTCTCTATTTCAACTCCATAATCCTCTATTTTAGCACCATCTTTTATTTCAGCTCCATAATCCTCTATTTCAGCACCATCTTCTATTTTAGTGCTGTAATCCTCTATTTCAGCACCATCTTTTGTTTCAGTTGCATCCTCTATTTCAGATCCCTAATCCTCTATTTCAGCACCATCTTCTATTTCATCTCCATTAACTGTTTCAGCACCATCTTCTATTTCAAAACCATCCTCTGTTTCAGCTCCATAATCCTTTGTTTCAGTGTTATCTTCTGTTTTAGCTCTATCCTTTGTTTTAGTGCTATTTTCTTCTATTTTAGCACCATTTTTTGATAGAATATTCAAGCTTTTTGCAGGCATCTAATAGCTTCTTGCAGGTATCAAAAATGCATGTCAAATCATCAATCATCAAACTACTAACTAATAGTGTAGATTTCCTTGTCTAAGATTATTTTTGTTATTATTCGCCTAGTTGCACTAAAGTTAGTTTAGCTAGGAATTAATATTTGTTTGCTTTGTCTTGTTCACCTATAGACTATGCTCTCCCCTCACACCTTAGGGTGATCTTGGGGATCAAAAATTTATTTGTGAACTTTTATCACTTTTAAGTGTTATCCCGAAGGGGTCATCTTTTGTGTATGCTCTCCCCCTGCACCTTGTGCGATCTTGGGTGATCAAAAGAAAGGGTGGTTTCTTCTTAGGAGGCCTACTTGGGGATTTCATCTTCCCAAGGGATAACCTCAACTACATGTGCTAGCGGGGTATATCAAAGGGGGAGAAGGAAACTTGTACCCCAATCTAGTTGCATTGTGACTGGGATAGCCTTGGGGCCTCAGGTGATTCTAGACACAAGTTGAAGTGGTTCTTGCTTAACTACTTGGTGCCACATCCCTTCAATGGACTAGTGTTCATAGTTTTGTGCCTCACGTACCCTTGGGTATATAGAGGAATCCCTACAAGCTCATTCAATCCTAGCTTAAGACCTTTGACCATATGAGATTGTGATGCACCAGATACCTATAGGGACTAGGAAGTTACTCATCGCACAAGCCACATTGATTTTATCACCAAGTACATATGCCCTCTAGAAATGAACATGCATGCCATGTAGGCTCTCCCCTCGCAATGTAAGAGTGATCTTGGGTGATAAAAATGGTTAGCTCCTCCTCATGGGACTTGCATGTCACACCTACATAAAGGCATCAAGATGAGCTCATGATCTTGTATACTCCCATTTGAATAATCTAGGAATGTTCATGTGAAAGGTGTGTCTTCCATGTGAAAACCTGTGAATTAAAAACATCAATTTTTATGCATTATAGTTATCTATTGTGTCTTTCTTGCTTGCATTATCTCTTTCTAAGATCTTGGAACCAAAAATCAAACATTCCATCAAAATCCTACAACTTTCAAACCTTCATCAACCTTTCAGCACCGTTTGCTCACTATTTAGTGCTATTCTATTCTATTATAGTGCCATCCCTTTAGCACCATTTGTCCACCAATCAATGTCATTTGCTCATCCTTCAGTACCTTCGGTGTTTGTTTTAGTACCTTCTTCCTCCATGTCCAAAAATCAAAATTTCCCATCAAAACTATCAATTTTACAAGCCTATTTTTCAAAAACATTCTAGTTGGGGGCTATGCCCTTGAACCCCTATTAGTAGGGGTCACATTTAGCCCCCCGCACCCCCTAACATTGGGCTAGGTCTCCTTCGAATACCACTAACCCCCCATCATTTATCAAATCCCATCATTTGAGCTTAATTAATCCTCATCTTTGATCTTAATCCCATATGGTCATCCTAATCACTTTCTAATCCAATATCCATTATCTTCCCAATCCATATCCTAATCCATTTATCCAATCTTAATCACCTCATAATCCTCTTAATCCAACCCTAGTATCCTCCTAATCACTCATCCCATTATATCCTTTTCATCTCAATCATCCTAGTCATCCATCCTATCTATTTATCATCTTTAATCCAATTCATCACCATCATACTAATCCAACTCCCTTATCCACTTGATCACATCTCATCCAAACCTTCATCCAATATACCTTCCAACCAAAATTAATCTCATCCAAATCTTCATCAAATCTATCTCAAAAATCAAAATCCTAACATCTTCTAAGCCATAGTCCAAATCCAACTCATCTCATCCAAACCTTCATCAAGATCCTATCCAAATCAAACCTTCATCTAAATCTATCTTCAAATCAAAATCCAACATCAATCATCCATCATCCTTTATCTATTCTAATCAAACATTCCAACCCCTAATCCTTAATCAACAAACCATCCTTTTGCAAATCAAACTTTGGTTACGGACTTAGTTTCCTTCATCCTCCATCAACCTTTCATCCAAAATCCCAATCACAATCAACCACACCATTATCAAAATCCTAATCCATCCAATAAAAAATTAAGACCCTAGTTGATCATCATCAACCTTTATCCAAACTTGCTTGAGATCATTAGTCTATCTTAAGTAAGTCATCAAAATCAACAATCAACCCAATCAACCCTCTTACTTGAGATCATTAGTCTATTTTAAGTATAGAGAGTCATTCATTCTTTGAAGAAAAATAAATCATCCTAAGGTCTTGAAATTTTATCCCCAACCTACATCACACTTATCCATTATCCAACATCATCTCATATCCCTTCAACAACATGGATCCTTATGTGGCAATGCAACATTTACAAATACTTAAATATGCCTATGAGGATTTTGATCCTATCACTGAGGAAAAATGCAAAAATATCATTAGAGATATCCCCTTAGTACACCTCATCATTGGAGAATTCCAAGCCCCTACCCCATCTTCATTATATCAATTTTCATCATACCAACCTTCATCCTATATATCTACTCCATCAACCTTATATCAATCTTCAACTTCTCACATGTCACCCCAATCAACCTCATATCAACCTTCATCCAATATGCCATCATATCTACCCAACCAATCAATACCTCCAACTCATCCATCCCCCAACGTTTGTTATCCTAACTTTGATCAAGGTAACACCAACCTAGCACACCTTATAGCCTAAATATAAAGCCTACATACACAACCATTATCCTATGTGAATCCCCCATCCTCTAATCCCCATCCTCCAATCCCCCCATCACAATATCCCTCCAATTTTATCAACCTTAATCCATCACCCTATCTACCTTACAATCCATCAATCTCAATCCTTCCACCATAATATCCCTCCAATCCTATCACCTTGAATCCATTAACCTATCCATCTCCCAATCCCTCAACCCCTATCATCCTTCCACCATCTAATCCACTATCAAACCTTCCAAATCCTAAGCCCACAACATCCAACGAATCCTTGAGGGATTTTCTCTAGAAAACAAACAAAGCTATGGAGTCCCCCAAATCCCCCACTCCTCCAACACCAACATCTAATCCAATGCCTATCCTTGAGACTATCCAAGAACCACCACCATCTAATCCCACCACCCCTTCATTCAATCCTAATCCTAATCCTACACCATCCAACATCACTACCCATCCATTATATTATTCTTCAACCCATACACTCATGAAGGATGTCATCCATTGGCTATTAGTAAGGAATCATTTGCCATCATCTCCTACCACTAACACAAGTCAAGAACCTATCACATCCATCCAAGTACCTATCATATCTATCCAAGTCACTTCCACTTCCATCCAAACACATGAGCTATGTAAAGAGTTAAATCCAAATCATGTTGAAGCATCAACCCCCCATCCTAATCAAGATCTAAACATCCCCTCTAATCCCATCCCTAATCCCCTCCCATCTAGTGATCACCCTATCCATATCAACCCTCTCACTTTTACCACAACAACTCCCATTTATCCTCCCACACTATCTACCAATCCCATCCCAAACCCATCCTCTTATCCACTTGGAAAAATAACCTTCATCCATGGTGGCTCTCTCATAGGAGGTGAACAAATTCCATCCACCACCTATCCTTCTCCAACAAATAATGGACTCGTGTCTTATTTCCAAAGCACCAAACATCCCATTGCATGTCGCATACTCCAAAACATGAAATATCAAGGCAACGGCTTAGGCCTTCATGAACAGGGCATCTTGGAGCCCATCCACACCACATTCCATCCATCCTCACATGGCCTTGGCTATACATCCCAAGGAAAACAATCTAAACATGTTGGTAACATCCACACATCCTCCAAAATCCATTCATCCAATTTCAAACCTAGTGCATCTCATCACACCTCCAAATCATATGTCACCATTCCCCCTCCATTGCCATATCATTTACAAAAGCATGTGACCAAACACATCCCTCCATCAACTCTACCTCCACTTCTACCAACTCCTAACATCGCTATCCTCAAATCCCCTTATCATCCCATCCTCCCAACTCCTAATATCCCTATCCTTAAATCCCCTCATCTATTTATCCATAAATCCACTTTTAACCCCTTGTTTAGTATGAAAAAGGATGGTTTGGGTTTGATTTGTTGTTTTAGTGTTGATGAGTTTAGATCCTCCTTTCTCTACAAACATTCAAGGACATATCAACTGAGTTGAATCTCTACTAAGTGAGAGCATTCACCTATTAGGTTGGGCTATCACTTGGAGTGATGTGGAAACTTAGAAATTGCTAACTAATGCTTTAATGTACTCCTCAAATATGTGAGAAACCTTAATTATGCAAAAAACTAAGTAAATTGATGAATTACAACAAATGCTTACAGACTAAGATGAAGGACAGAGATTAATAACTGACCATTTTTCAAAGTTTGAGATGTAGAATAGTCAGGGACACTACCACTAGCGCCCTTGTCCAAGGTATTGTTTGCTTTATGGAATCCTAATCTTCTCTAAACACTGATCTTCACTGTATTTTCTATTTTTGTATTGAAATATGTAGAGGATACCTCCACTAGTGCCCTAGTCCAAGGCCCAATGTTTTTCAAGATGTTAGAATCTCTTTGGATGCTAGTTATCACTATCTAAATTGTTTCTATGTTTGCAACTTCGAAGGACACTGCCACTAGCGTCCATGTCCAAGAAATCTTTTTCTTCAGGGATTTGGAATTTGAACACTATTATTGTTCCTTGTGACTCCACTCCATCCAGATGTGAAACCTATAGCCTACAATCACAAGGAGAGTGGTTGGCGGTTGTGGTGTTTAGAGGCTTGCCTCAATCAAGCCCCGAAGAGGCATTCAAGTCTTTCAAACACCGTTATCAGATAAAGAGTGTGTATCCCTATAGGATAGAAGCAAAAACAAATTGATGACTTATTCAAACACAAATAGATTTCACCTTGGAAGTGTAGATCTCACATAAATGAAGGCTCTTCAATAACATGAGAAGATGAAGCTAGATCTGCAATCACAAACACAATAAAAATGCTCTACTCTGCAACAATGAATATCATGGATGCTCTAAAATCACAAATTTACCAAAAGTTCATAATCATCTTCTAGTTTGCAAATAAAATACTAAACATGCTTATATATGCAACTACACACATTCTAGCTAATAATTTCACAATTCAAACTTGAGATGTCGGCATGGGACCTAATTAACGGTCACTAAACCAACATTTGAATTTGGGGCTAACCGAAAATAGGGTAGGACTAGGGCACGAGTGCCCAAGTCCACCCTCCCATTTTGAGTCAGAGGTCATTAAGGTAGCATCCCATAGGTCCTATTTGCCACAAGAGTTTGTGGTTTTCTCATCAGGATTCAAAATTACATGCAAGATGCCTATAATGAATTCTAAGGACCCGGGAGCTAAACCTTAAGAGGGAAAAGCCACCAAGGGGACATTTTCTAACATAAAATTTAGCCCCCACTTTAATGTATGTATAAACACAAGTCCAATACATACATTAAAGTATGGTCAAAACACAACAAACACGCTAAACATATTGAAGATAGTAATAGGCACACAAAACATGGAGAAGATAGTTACAGTCATGCAAAACATGGAGAAGACAAGATTGTAGACACACAAAGCACAATGAATACAATGAATGCAACGATTATTTCTTTTTCATTTTCTCATATATATGAATGCAAATGCAAGTACATGAAAAGTAAACACACAACCTAAAATGCAAGAGTGAAAGGAAGCTAGGTGTGCGGAAACGCTTCCTACACTAATCTAATGAGGAGAGGCCTATGCAAATTCAAATTTATCCTAACTATTACAGCAATGTTAAACCATTAATATGTGATATTACAACAAAACACAAGAGCCAGAAAAAAGACAGAAGAAGAGAGATGGAGATTTACAGTGGGGAAAACCCTTATTGGGTGAAAAACCCCACACTCAGAAAACTGCACAATGTATTAACAAATCTGAAAGAATGTTTACAATAAACTTGCAATGAAATCTTCAATGGTCTTTGACACTCATGTCTGAAGTCAATCTGGTAGCATAACAGTACTTGTAAACCTGTGATACAAACTCCATCTCCAAGCACTTGTTTAAATAGAACATATAAGGCAATTTTGGACTTTTCTTGGAATGGGCATCCAATATGGCATCTTGGACCAAAACCCACACCTAGGGACACCTGGTCAACACTGTAGAATGTGTCTGACACTTGTCCATAGCTCCCATCCCAAAGAGGTTGCCTATTTCAAAAATGGGCTATGACAGATGCTCTTACGACACTTACGATCGTCATAGAATCTGTCATAGCAGTTACAACTTACAGCTGTAAGAGAATCTGTCATAAACATGCTATAAATAGCATATTCTCTTACAACACATCATATTCCACCTTGGGGCACCCAAATATGCCTCATTCAAAGATGCTTCATGACACATGTCATTACCTGTCTTACAACCTTTTATTCTTGACTCTTACATGTCATAGATTCGTCATAGGAATCCGTCATAACCATTTCGGTCAAACATTCCTTACACAACATAGAAGATGCCGACACATGGTAGAATATTCCTACCACTAAGTGGGATGCCTATCTCCTCATGTGAGGACAAAATACCAAGTTGTCATAATCCATGTAGGGTTGACACATCACTCTGCCACATCCCACAATACGACAAAGTGGAATTTCCAATTATTTACAACATAGGCAATAAATAATAAATACAAACATTACAAATGTAGATATTTACCAAGGTTGAGACACCTTAATTCCCAACATTCTCCCACTTGTCAAACACCTTGTAAGAGCCAATAGAAAAACAGGATTTAACTGCTATAGGTCGAGAGGCCCATAGACTCCGAACACCATCTGAACTTCTTTGTGCTCACTGGCTTCGTCAATGCATCTGTAACATTCTTCAAAGTATCTACCTTCTCCAAATTTACCTTTCCATCCTCAACCATATCCCTCATGAAGTGAAACTGAACATCAATGTGCTTGGTTCTAGCATGGAAAGTTGGATTCTTTGCAAGGCAAATTGCACTCTGACTGTCACAACTAATCATGATCTGACTTGCATCAACATCAATATCAAAACACAATCTCTTAAGCCAAATGGCTTCCTTACAAGCATAAGTTTCTGCCATATACTCAGCTTCTGTCATGGACAAAGCAACAACAGGTTGTCGCTTACTCATCCAACTAATAGCACCACCAAGCAATGTAAAAACATAAGCACTGGTGGATCTCCTGCTGTCAATGTCACCTGCCCAATTTGAATCCACAAATCCATGAATATCAATAGAATACAGAGGTCCTGAAACATTACCATGATAGCAAATGTGATGCAGAGGTAAACGCAACGGGAGCTTACAAATGGGAAGGAGGAGTCATTAACACAACCAACATGTTATAATACCTATCGGCTTATCATCATCATCATATTTCTTGCTAACACAGATAGCATCATCATATTTCGAAGAGGCATGAAATATCCTCCTGCTAACTACTGTTCACTCCCTTATCGCCTTTCTCCTCTCGCCTGTCAGCAGCATCATCACATTCGGCAAGCGCAAACATCCTCCTGATGTTCACTGTTCATCTTACCGCCACACTCTACCTTCATCATCATGATGTTCAGCATCATCTTCATCAGCAGGATATAAAATATCCGGTTCCTCCCAAATATCCTGATGACGACAACTTCAAGCACCTTTCCTTTGATGCTTACGTCACCCCGATATCTGACTACTCAACCAACAGCATCATGATATGACTTATCCGGTCATATTGAAACATCCTGATGATGTTACCCAAACTTTATGCCGATAACTTACACCGATGCCAAAACACTTAGCGACAGCAGGATAAACTTGCATAGGGTGATATTCACAATATCCTGATGACGATGATGTCACATGCACCTGATGATGATGTCAATGCACCTGATGATGATGTCATCCGGATATAAGATCCTTATATCCTCCACAGCATGATAATGAAATATCTGGTGATCTTTTCAATATCCTGATGATGACCTTTCTGGTACTTAGCAAAAAAATGAACTTTCACTCCTGCATACGATAGCGATATGCGGATGATGGATACACACGAAAGATGATCCTGACGACGATATACACACTGAGTATATATCCAACTTATATCATCCTGATGCACTTGAAACATACAATCTTCGTCAGCTTCATAACCCAATCCGGATAGCGATATACTCACAGATGACGATGCGATTCGCTCCGACTGGAAAAGCACATGCAGACCCCTGTATATCCGTCAGCTGCATGCAAACTCACAGAACCGCACAATTTCACAATGAAAATATGATGATCAGGCCAGATCACCTTCAGATCAAAACTTAACAGTTTATCTTCCTAAACCCTAGCACATGAGGATGCTAGGTTGATTCATAGCATGCTACCAACTGATCTCTCAAACAATGAAATGCATAAACAGAAAACTAAAATGCAAACTAAACTATCATACATGACCATTCCACCGATTCACAGAATCAACCGGTGGAAGGGTTGAAAGAATCCATCAACTTGTAATCAGAACGGAAATCAAAACATAAACAACTGATAAACCAGATAATGCAATTGATGAGATCTTATTCAGATGAAACACAAATGTCCTGAACAATATTTCATAATGTCTGGACTGATCTCTGGAACTCACTCAATCACCAGTACTACATAACACAACTACTACTCTTCTCTGATATGATATTCTCTGATATGATATGATACGATATCAAACCCTAACTGATCTGAGTTATTTATAGCAATATCCTACGAGTACTACCAACTCGATTCCTAGCGGCTGGGAGCTTCCAAGCGGCTGGGAGAGGACAGCGCATACTACCTGATCACGAACTCTAACTTCCTGCACACTCTCCTAGGCTGATCTAATACATATGCATTGGTCCAATGGACCTTATTACATTATGAAGTCAAACATGCTAAAAATAGACTAATGTCCTGTCATGCAGACTATATCCTATCTTGTAGGGGTGCTCCTGCACCATACTCCCTAGAAGAAGAAATCTCAAGTCCACTTGAGATGAGAGTATGAAGATCTACACCATGTTTCTGGACCTGCTCTTCAGTCATCCAGACTGCTTCAGAATTAGGTTTTCCCTTCCAAGATACTAGATACTCCAAGTACTGTTTGTTCCGGGTCTGTTTGACCACTCTGGTGTCCAAAACCTTCTGCAACTATGGAGGATCATGCTTGGGAATGTTATCATGGACTGTATCCTGTAGGAGTTCCTGATCTGCATCTGGATAAGACTTGTATGGAGTAAAATCACATACATTGAATATAGGGGACAAACCAAGATCAGGTGGGAGTTGTATCTCATAAGCATTCTGTCCATGCTTGTGCAAGATCTGACATGGTCCAACTTTTCTTTGCATAAGTTTAGTATATTTTCCCTTAGGAAGTCTGTCCTTCTTGAAATGAACCCATACCAAATCTCCAACATCAAACTATACATCCTTCTTCTTTTTATCAGCATATTCCTTATACTTCAAGGTCGTTTGGTGTAGTTGGGTCTTGACTTGATCATGAACCTCTTTTATGGCTTCTGCAAAAGCTTCTCCTACTGCACTAACAGGGTCTAATGTAGGTAGATCTCTCAATTCCAAAATTCCTCTTGGATGCATACCATAAACTATCTGAAAAGGTGATTTCCCTATGCTCCTATTGACAGTATCATTATAGGAAAATTCAGCTTGAGATAGAATATTATCCCACTTTTCTCCATGTTGTTTAGTCAAACATCTAAGCAAATTTCCTAAGGAACGGTTCACTACTTCAGTCTGTCCATCCGTTTGAGGATGATACGCAGAGGAAAAAGACAAATTTGTTCCAAGTTTCTTCCAAAGAGTTCTCCAGAAGTGACCAATAAACTTCACATCCCTATCTGACACTATACTCAATGGCAATCCATGGATTCTGACAATCTCCTTGAAAAATAAATCTGCAATGTATGAAGCATCAGCAGTGGTTTTGCATGGCAAGAAATGTGCCATTTTGCTGAATCTATCCACTACAACAAAAACACTGTCAAATCCTTTCCTTTTCCTTGGTAAACCCAAGACAAAATCCATACTTATGCTTTCCCATGGTCTGGAAGGAATGGGTAAGGGCTGATATAAACCTGCATTAGTTGACCTACCTTTAGCTTTCTGACATATCACACATGTCTCTACAAACTTTCTGACATCTGATTGTAACTTAGGCCAAAAGTAATGTCTTTGGACAAGATCAAGAGTCTTATCTAGACCAAAATGACCTGCCATAGCTCCACAATGTTTCTCCTTAATGATGTTTAACCTCATAGAACACCTTGGAATACACAACTGTCCACCTTTGAACAACAATCCATCCTGAATCAAAAATTCAGAGAATTCAACATGATATTTCTCTCCAAAAGAAGTACATACATGATATATCTCCCCAAAATCTTCATCAGTCTCATACATGGTCTTTAGTGAATCAATGCCAACACTTTCTAACTGAATCTGGTTGACTGTTAGGACTCTCCTACTCAAAGCATCTGCAACTTTATTCTTGACTCCTTTCTTATGCTTCAATGTAAAAGTAAAAGCTTGTAAGGTTTCTACCCATTTCATGTGTCTGTGGTTCAGCTTTTCCTGGCTGTTTATGAAACTCAGAGCCTGGTTATCTGTGAATACTATAAATTCCTTTGGCATCAAGTAATGCCTCCATTTCTTGAGTGACTGGACTAAAGCATACATTTCTAAATCATATGAGGAATACCTCTTTTTAGCATCATTGAGCTTCTCACTGAAAAATGCAATAGGTCTACCTTCTTGGCTGAGTACTGCTCCAATGGCCATGTGATTGGCATCACATTCCACCTGAAAGATTTTGTTAAAGTCTGGAAGTGCAAGGACTGGCTGCTGTGCCACCTTCTTCTTCAATGTTTCAAAAGAATCATCTGCTCCTTGAGTCCAAACAAATCTGCACTTCTGTCCTCCTTTGATGGTATCAAGCATGGGTGCACAAATATGACTAAACCCTCTTATAAACTTCCTGTAGAAGGTTGCTAACCCATGGAAACTTCTAACATCATTCATAGTCTTTGGGGTTGGCCAAGACAATATGGCACTTACCTTCTCCTTATCCATTTGTAACTTTCCTTGTGAAATGACAAAACCCAAATATGTGATCTCCTCTTGCATGAACAAACACTTGTCTAAATTTATCATCAGCTGCTCTTCATGTAACCTCTTAAGAACCAAATCTATATGTCTGAGATGTTCTTCTTTTGTGTTGCTGAAAATCAGAATGTCATCTAGATATACTATGACAAACTTACCAATGAACTCTTTCAAAACCTCATTCATCAACCTCATAAAAGTACTAGGTGCATTAGATAAACCAAAAGGCATAACCTTCCACTCATATAACCCTTCATTAGTTTTGAATGCTGTTTTCCATTCATCTCCTGGTCTAATCCTGATCTGATGATATCCACTCTTTAGATCTATTTTTGTAAAATACTTAGCACCTCCCAAACAGTCAAGTAAATCCTCTATCCTAGGGATTGGAAACCTATACCTGATTGTGATCTTGTTAATAGCTCTGGAATCTGTGCAAAGCCTCCAAGTACCTTCCTTCTTTGGTGCTAGTACAGCTGGTACTGCACATGGACTTAAACTTTTCCCAATCAGACCTGAATCCAATAATTCTTCAATTTGTCTGGCTACTTCTGCATTCTGTTCTGGAGTTAGCTTATAGGCTGCTTTGTTTGGAAGTGTTGACCCTGGAATTAAGTCTATGCAGTGACTGATATCTCTGACAGGTGGTAGGGATCTTGGCATTCCCTCTGAGATGATACCTTTGTACTTATCCAATAGCTCTTGGATAGCTGGGTCGATGAACATTTGCTTCTTCTCTTCCTTGACTTCTTGCTGCTGTTCTTTATTCACCCTCATACATGGGATTAGGGCATATGCAACTGCACCTTCTGCTGCTACTTCTTTCATGAACTGTTTACCTTCCATCAGCATTACCTTCACCTCTTTTCCTTTAGATTTCTCCTCTTTCTCTGTTAATGGTAGTAACTTTATATCCTTACCATCTTTAGTGATTGTATAGATGTTTCTAACACCATCATGTTGTGCCTTCAAATCATACTGCCATGGTCTACCAAATAAAAGATTGCAAGCATCCATCTTGGTAATATCAAACAACAACTTATCCTTATATGCACCAATCTGAAATTCTACCCAAGCCTGCTCTTCTACAGTTGTCTGCTGACCTTGGGTAAGCCATGAGACTTTATATGGGGATGGGTGAGGCAATCTCCTAAGCTTAAGCTTTGTCACCATTTCTTCAGACACAAAATTTTCAGTAGAACCAGAATCAATCAAAACTTTACATGCCTTACCTCCTGCTTTGCAAATAGTCCTGAAAAGAGACTTTCTTTGAGGGGATTCTTTGTCAGGTACCTTCATGGTAGTCATTGTTCTTCTCATCATTAGAGACTCTCCACTTTCTGGGTATCCAAAATTATCAGGAGCATTCACACTCTGAAAATCATTAGAGCCTGTCATACTTTGATTATCAGGTTCTTGGATCAGATTTGTTCTCCTTTCTCCTGTTGAGCTTGTGGCCTTTTCTGGACATCTGCTGGCTATATGGCCTTCTTTGTTACAGTTATAACATCTGATGGATCCTCTGCCCTGGGATCTTCCTCTGAAAGGTCTTCTAACTCTGAAGTTTCCTTGCTGACTATAATTTTCCCCCTGGTTCTGACTATTGTTTCCCTTACTATTGTCATGACTGGATTCTCCTTGATATCCATGTCCATGTCCTCTACCTCTAAAAGGACCTCTTCCACCCCTTTGTTGTCTTCCTCTTCCTCTATTGTGTTGTTCCTGTTTTCTCTTTAACTTCTCTTCCACTTTCAATGCCAACTGAAAGCATTTCTGAACTGTATCTGGATTATGCAGACTTAAATCTTCCTGAATGTTGAACCTCAATCCATTAAGGTATCTGGCTACCTTCTCTTCTTCACTTTCCTTTACCTTTGTTTTCATACAAAGTTTCATGAATTCTTCTGTATATGAGCTGACATCTAGCTCCTTCTGCTTCAGGTTTTGCTTCCTCTTGTGTAATTGGATACTGTAATCCAATGGGACATAAGCTTCCTTTACTAATGCCATCATCTTCTTCCATGTAGCAACTCTACGCTTTCCTTCCTGTACTCTATCATCTTGGACGAAATTCCACCATGTCAAGGCAGCTTCTTTCATCTTTGACTGGGCTATCTTCACCCTCTGTTGTTCTGGTATCTCCTCTATTTCAAAGAAATTGTTCAAGCAGTCTATCCACTCCATCACTGAATCAGGTTCCATCTTTCCTGTAAACACTGGCAAATCTAGTTTCACATCCATGGTTCTCCTCTCCATGGCCTTGAGGGCATTCAACAGTGGTCTCTGGTCTGCAGGAACGACCTCCTCGTTCCAACTAGGGATCTCTTCTTCTTCCCTATCTTCTTCTCTACCAGAACCTACTCTGCTCCTCAACTTCGCTAACTCATCCTTCAATTCCTAATTCTGAGCCTTCACGGCCTTGCTCTCTGCAATCTGTTTCTTTACCAGAACTGCCAACTCAACGTTGGTCATCCTTGCCGGAACCTCCGATGTTCCTTCGTCACCTGACATCCTGCTATATCCTTATCTTTTTCCAGAAGATCCTTCCTTTGCTCTGATACCACTATGATGCAGAGGTAAACGCAACGAGAGCTTACAAATGGGAAGGAGGAGTCATTAACACAACCAACATGTTATAATACCTATCGGCTTATCATCATCATCATATTTCTTGCTAACACAGACAGCATCATCATATTTCGAAGAGGCATGAAATATCCTCCTGCTAACTACTGTTCACTCCCTTATCGCCTTTCGCCTCTCGCCTGTCAGCAGCAGCATCACATTCGGCAAGCGCAAACATCCTCCTGATGTTCACTGTTCATCTTACCGCCACACTCTACCTTCATCATCATGATGTTCAGCATCATCTTCATCAGCAAGATATAAAATATCCAGTTCCTCCCAAATATCCTGATGACGACAACTTCAAGCACCTTTCCTTTGATGCTTACGTCACCCTGATATCTGACTACTCAACCAACAGCATCATGATATGACTTATCCGGTCATATTGAAACATCCTAATGATGTTACCCAAACTTTATGCTGATAACTTACGCCGATGCCAAAACACTTAGCGACAGCAGGATAAACTTGCATAGGGTGATATTCGCAATATCCTGATGATGATGACGTCACATGCACCTGATGATGATGTCAATGCACCTGATGATGATGTCATCTGGATATAAGATCCTTATATCCTCCGCAGCATGATAATGAAATATCGGGTGATCTTTTCAATATCCTGATGATGACCTTTCCGGTACTTAGCAAAAAAATGAACTTTCACTCCTGCATACGATAGCGATATGCGGATGATGGATACACACGAAAGATGATCCTGACGATGATATACACACTGAGTATATATCCAACTTATATCATCCTGATGCACTTGAAACATACAATCTTCGTCAGCTTCATAACCTGATCCGGATAGCGATATACTCACAGATGACGATGCGATTCGCTCCGGCTGGAAAAGCACATGCAGACCCCTGTATATCCGTCAGCTGCATGCAAACTCACAGAACCGCACAATTTCACAAAGAAAATATGATGATCGGGCCGGATCACCTTCAGATCAAAACTTAACAGTTTATCTTCCTAAACCCTAGCACATGAGGATGCTAGGTTGATTCATAGCATGCTACCAACTGATCTCTCAAACAATGAAATGCATAAACAGAAAACTAAAATGCAAACTAAACTATCATACATGACCATTCCACCGATTCACAGAATCAACCGGTGGAAGGGTTGAAAGAATTCATCAACTTGTAATCAAAACGGAAATCAAAACATAAACAACTGATAAACCAGATAGTGCAATTGATGAGATCTTATTCAGATGAAACACAAATGTCCTGAACAATATTTCACAATGTCTGGACTGATCTCTGGAACTCACTCAATCACCAGTACTACATAACACAACTACTACTCTTCTCTGATATGATATTCTCTGATATGATATGATACGATATCAAACCCTAACTGATCTGAGTTATTTATAGCAATATCCTACGAGTACTACCAACTCGATTCCCAGCGGCTGGGAGCTTCCAAGCGGCTGGGAGAGGATAGCGCATACTACCTGATCACGAACTCTAACTGCCTGCACACTCTCCTAGGCTGATCTAATACATATGCATTGGTCCAATGGACCTTATTACATTATGAAGTCAAACATGCTAAAAATAGACTAATGTCTTGTCATGCGGACTATATCCTATCTTGTAGGGGTGCTCCTGCACCAAAATGGAATACTTGGAAGTACCCCTCAAATATCTAAACACTCGCTTAACTGCATCCCAATGAACTCGTCCAGGATTAGCCATAAATTGACTAAGGACTCCCACTGCTTGGGCAATGTCTAGTCTTGTGTAGACCATAGCATACATCAAACTGCCAACAACACTAGCATAAGGTACTCTACTCATGTCCTCCACCTCACTAGGAGATTTTGGACAATCTTCAACAGACAACTTTGTCCCCAAGGAAACGGGAACACACAATGGTCTACAAACTCCCATGCTGAATCTATCCAACACGGTCTTAACATAATTACTCTGACTTAACCAAAGTTTTCTGTTAGTTCTATCTCTTCTGATTTCCATTCCTAGAATGTACCTGGCTGCCCCTAAATCTTTCATTTCAAACTGAGCTGACAACTAGAATTTAAAATCAGAAATCATGTTCTTACCCTTCCCAATGAGCAACATATCATCAACATATAGTGCAACAATGAGAATACGATCACCATCTAACTTATAATAAACATAGTGATCCGATTTCGATCTCACAAATCCAATTGACAACACAAAGGCATCGAACTTCATGTACCATCTCCTAGGGGACTGCTTCAAACCATACAAAGACTTCTTAAGTTTGCAAACCAAATTTTCTTTACCTTTTACCATGTAATGCTCTGGCTGTGACATGTAGATTTCCTCCTCCAAGTCACCATGAAGGAAAGCTATCTTCACATCCATCTATTCTACCTCCAAGTCATAAGCTGCTGTGAGAGACAACAAGAATTGAATGGATGTCAGCTTTGCAACAGGAAAGAAGATCTCACCATAATCTATACCCTCCATTTGTGAATACCCCTTTGCATCCAATCTGGCCTTATACTTCTCAACACTGCGATCTACACCAATCTTCTTCTTGAACACCCATTTGCATCCAACGGGTTTCTATCCAGGAGGTAAAGGAACCAAGTCCCAAGTTTGATTCTTTTCCAAAGAAGCCATTTCTTCCTCCATGGCCTCCCTTCCAAGAACCTGCATCCTTGATATCCAAAGCCTCTGATATAGTTCTAGGTTCATCACTGTTAGTGAGCAAAGCATAAGGACAACTAGAATCAAGCAATGTAAAACCAAACCTTTCAGGTTGCTTCCTTATCTATGTAGACCTCCTCAAGAGTTGAGGTTGAGGTTCATCTTCTTCTTCTTCTGAGCTTTCAGAGATGCTAGAGCTCTTCTCATCATCTGGTCCAACATTGTCTTTCTATTCAGTCTTCTCAGGGGTGAGAGGAAACTGAACAACATCCTCTTTCTTTTCTTTTTCTTCTAGCTGCAAAATAGTGGAAGAAGGTGTAAGCTCTCTGAAGATGACACTTCTGCTATACAACACTTTTGTAGGCATGGGATCCCAAAGCTTGTATCCTTTCACACCAACACCATAGCCAATGAAGATACACTTAACATCTTTGTTTTCCAACTTTGACCGCTTCTCCCTAGGTACATGTGCATATGCCTCACAACCAAAAACATGAAGATGCCTTACTGAAGGCTTTCTATCAGACCACACCTCCATAGGTGTCTTTCCAACAAGAGCTAATGTAGGAGATCTATTTATCAGATAGCAAACAGTGGCAACAGCTTCAGCCCAAAACTTTTGTTCTAGACCAACTCCACTAAGCATACTCCTAGCCTTCTCCATCAGTGTCCTGTTCATCCTCTCTGCAACTCCATTTTTTTGCGGTGTGTATGGAGTTGTCTTATGTCTTTCAATCCCAAGTTCCTTGCAATACTTATCAAATTTTGTAGAATAGAACTCACCACCATTGTTAGTTCTCAAATATTTAATCTTTTTACCAATCTGATTTTCAGCAAAGGCTTTAAACTCCTTAAACTTGCTATAGACTTCAGATTTTCTTTTGAGAAAATAAATCCATGTCCTACTGTAATCATCTATAAAAGATACAAAGTATATAGATTTTGATAACGAAGGAACATTAACAGGACCAAACACATCAGAATGAATAAGGTCCAAAACACCAAAAGACTTATGAGAACTTGAGTAAAACTAAACACAGTTTTGTTTTCCATAAATGTAATATTCACAAAAGTCAAACTCAAGATTACAATCATCTAACCCCTCAACAAGGTTCTTATTTTTCAAGGTACATAGACCCTTCTCACCAATGTGGCCAAATCTCTTATGCCATAACATTGTCTTTTTTGCAGGAAGTTTAACTTCCAATGCACGATTACAACCATCGGGACTAGAAATAACAGATTTCTTCACTACTCGTTCAGATGGTGGGGATGAAGTGACTACTACCCTCTTCCTTGAGTCAGAAGAACTATTGCATTGTGCAATGCATGCTTCCAGCTGAAACAAAGTACCTCTCTGAGTACCCTTAGCAAGCACCATAGATCCTCTAGTCATCTTGTATCCTTCTTTTGAAAAGACAACCTGCACACTTGCATCATTCAAACTACTTAAAAAAGTAGGTTCCGTGCTAAGACTGGGATGTGCATAACCCCAGAGATCCCCTTCACTTGACCATTAGGGAATCAGATAGAGACTCTTCCATGACCAACAATCTTTAGATGAGAGTCGTCACCCAGATACACCTTTCTACCATCGAACTCCTCATACTTAGTGAACCAGTCTCGATGCGAGGTCATGTAGAATGATGCACTAGAGTCAATTAGCCACACATCATCAGATGCATGGGTTGCCAGGGCTGCAATGAAAGCATCACCATCATCTTGTGACTTGTTAGAATCTGAATTAGGAGCTTTCTTCTTTTTCTTCTTCTCCTCTTTTCATTCCTTTCAGAAATGCCCGGTCTTGCCACAATTCCAACAAAGAGCCTTGGACTTTTCAGGAGATTTGGATCTCCCATGGGATTTGGATCTACCCTTCTCAGCTTTCTTGTCCTTTTTCTTCCCTTTCTTCTTGGGTCTTCCACAAATTGCAAGGGCTTCTTTAGCTGCCTTAGAAGACTTTCTTTACATCTCTTCAGATAATAGTGAAGAAACCACCTCTTCCATTTTGAATGTGGATGTGGTGCTTCCGATTGCCATGACAAGATGATCCCATGAGTCTGACAGAGAACAAAGCAGGGTCATACACCGATCCTCCTCCTCCATCTTTACACCAATAGATGTTAATTGTACAACCAGCATGTTAAAGGCATTCATGTGTTCAGCCACAGATCCTCCATCCTCCATTCAAAGAGAATATAATTTCTTTCTTAGGAAAAGTTTATTGACAAGGGATTTGGCTTGATACACATCCCCCAACTTCTTCCAAAGGAGTTTTGCAGTGGTCTCTTCATGGACATTTGACAACACAAAATCAGCAAGACTAAGTCTTATGAGACCCTTAGCCTTCCGATCCTTTTAATCCCAATTAGCTTGTGACATTACAGCTGGTTTATTTTTGTTCACACTATCCCAAAGGTCTCGATCAACTAACAAGTCTTCCATCTTGAGCTTCCACAGCTCAAAATTATTGCCGTTGAACTTCTCTACTTCAAACCTTCATGATGTGCCTACCATCTCCTTGCTACAATAAGATACAGAATGCTCTACACAGACTCCCACTCAACCTAAGATTAGCTTAAAAAACCCCTACCCAACAACTAGGACCAAAAGTGATACCAATTGAAAGGAAGCTAGGTGTGCAAAAATGCTTCCTACACTAATCTAATGAGGAGAGGGCTATGAAAATTCAAATTTATCCTAACTATTACAGAAATGTTAAACCATTAACATGAGATATTATAGCAAAAGACAAGATCCAGAAAGAAGACAGAAGAAGAGAGATGGAGATTTACGATGGGGAAAACCTTTATCGGGTGAAAAACCCCACACTCAGAAACCTACACAATGTATTAATAAATCTGAAAGAATGTTTATAATACACTTGCAACGCAATCTTCAATGGTCTTCACACTTGTGTCTGGAGTCAATCCAGTAGCATAATAGTACCTGTAAACCTGTGATACAAACTCCATCCCCAAGCACCAGTTTAAATAAAACATACAAGGCAATTTTGGACCTTTCTTGGAATGGATGTCCAATATGGCATTTTGGACAAAAACCCACGCCTAGGGACACTTGGTCAACATTGTAGAACGTGTCTGACACTTGTCCACAACTCCCATCCCAAAGAGGTCACCTATTTCCAAAATGGGCTATGACAAATGCTCTTACGACACTTGCAATCATCATAGAATCTGTCATAGTAGTTACAACTTACAGCTGTAAGAGAATTTGTCATAAACATGCTATAAATAGTATATTCTCTTACAACACATCATATTCCACCTTGGGGCACCCAAATATGCCTCATTCAAAGATGCTTCATGACACATGTCATTACCTATCTTACAATCTTCTATTCTTGACTCTTACATGTCATAGATTCGTCATAGGAATCTGTCATAACCGTTTTGGTCAAACATTCCTTACACAACATAGAAGATGCCAACACATGGTAGAATATTCCTACCACTAAGTGGGACGCCTATCTCCTCATGTGAGGACAAAATACCAAGTTGTCATAATCCATGTAGGATTGATACATCACCGTGCAACATCCCACAATATGACAAAGTGGAATTTTCAATTATTTACAACATAGGCAATAAATAATAAATACAAACATTACAAATGCAGAGAATTACCAAGGTTGAGACACCTTAATTCCCAACAAAGAGGAGCTCATCGCTACCAGTCTTGAAACTACATAAGGGGCAATAGACATGCAATACACATCTCAGAGTGTAGGAGGAGCTCATCATCACCAATCTTGAGACTACACTTGACAAGAAACACACCATACAAATCCCAAAGCATAGGAGGGGCTCATCACCATCGGTCTTGAGACTATGCTTGGGAACAAACATGCCATACACACACACATGGAAGACATAGAGAAAACACAACAAACAAGTGATGGAAGGTGTGAGGCTTATTTATTTCACTCCCTTAATTTGCTTATTTCATATTTACAGCTGATGACATTTAGACATTTGGTACTGTTGATTCCAATATGCAGACTTTCTAGACTCTATTCCCTTGTTTTGATTGGCTATATTTAGTAGATTATGATGTGACTATATCGTGATTTTGATTCACTGATGATTATTAGACATGTGACATGCATTTTGATGATATTAAATATGCTAGTTGTGAAATTATTAAATGGAATTGTTATGCGATTTTGATCTTGACGTAGTGTTTAGAAATGTAGTTATAAATCTTATTTATGATGCCATGTAATTTTTAATAATGTTTTAAATGAGTATGCGATATCGTGAGTATTTGCATTTCCTTGCTTCGGCTATGATATATATATGTTGGATTAATTTGTTTGTTCAAGTGCGTAGGTGATTGTCCAAGCCACGAAAAATTGGAGATCAATCCCACACCTAATGTGATTCCCATGTTAGATCAATCTAGTCCTAAGGGGACCAAGATCATGTGTGGAATTGTATGATGCTTTCATAAATGTCTGCATTTTAATATTTTGGCTTAGGTCCACCTCTTTTATATTATTTACTTGATGTTTTGTAAAAATATGTGATTTAATATACACCACTTGATGTCTTTTATTTTCATGGCCATTTTATGTGATTTTCTACTTTCTAAAGTGTTTATTATGGGCTAAACTTAATCCTAGGTGGTACCCCTAGGGTCTAGGGTCTATTTGTATGTCTAGTCACTTTAACTTTAGCCTAAAGTAAAGTGACAAAATTCAAATTTGAATTGGAGTGGAGGGTGAGTCATGCATTGAAACATGACCCACTCCTCTTTCCAAGACATGGATTCCCATCACCTTGAAGACTTGGGGAGTCTTCAAGACCCCCAAGTGTGTGGAACCCTTCTCCAATGCTCTCACACATGTGTGAGAGCATCTTGGAGTGAATGGGATTCCTTTAGAGAATAAGGTGATGACTTGTGTCATCCCTTATCCTCTTAGAGCCCATCTTGAGAGATGCCACCTGTCCACCTTTGCTCTCACACATGTGTGAGAGCACATGTTGAGAGGGAGAGGCTTGGATAGATAGGAGAGTGACACATGTCACCTCCACATTTCATAATCCTTGCAAGTGGGTTGGGAAGAAGAAGGAGAGGGTGATATGTCACCTTCTCATTCCTTAAGGCTTTGGAAGGAAGCCTATATTACTTCCTCTTTGTGAGAGGAAGGGAGTTCCTCCATTTTACTTGTTTTTGGCTATTTTTGGAGGTGTTTTAGGAGAGTGACAGAGTTGAAGATCTTGGAAGAAGGCTTGGATGAGAAGGTTGGAAAGCTCTGCTACAACTCTCTTCCATTATCGGGCTTTCAAAGGTAAGCCTCAAGGCATAAGAACCTTTCTCATACAGTTTGCTTTTCTTGTGTGAATGAAATTGGTTTGTGTATTGCATTTGTTTGTTGTTGTTGGGTTTTATGGGTGTTTGAATGAGATTACCATTCTTGGTGTGTCCATTCATGTGAGGGGGGGGGAGAGGAGTGAACCTCCTCGAGGTCACCCTCTTTGTATTGGCATATTGAGGCCTTGAGGGAAATTTGGAATGGATTTGGTGATTATATTTTAAGGCATGAGTGCCTTGGAGTGATATGTTTCATTGAGGAGATTTTAGGCTTGAGGCCTTATTTTGGAGTATCATGTGATTTAGTTTGTAGGAATGAACCTCTTGAGTAGAGAGAGTCCACTCTCCTACCCCATCAAGTCCATTTCTATGGAATTTGAATTGTTAATACTTGGAGGGTGTTGTTCTTTTTGTTTGCTTGTTTTGCATTTTGTGGTGTTGTTGTGTGCACCCGTGTTGGATCGATCTCCAAGCTCGGGGGTGACCCTCTTGTGGATCTATGGTAGGGTGGAGAGCATTTTGGTGGTTTGGAGTTTCCCCCTTTTATATTTTTCCTTATTGCAGGTTAAGGTTGAGTCCATTGGAATTGGAGAAGGAATTATCAAATTGTGTGTATATTTTACTTGGCTTTTGGAAGCCATGGCCAAAAAGAGGCCTAGTTGTATCTTGCAAAAAAAAAAAAAAGATGATCCCACATTGTGTATAGTTTCAACTAATAGTTATTACTATTTCTTTTCATTATGTTGTAAGAAAATTATACATATGGAATAGTGTTGTTGTTACCATGCCAAATATTGCTATATAAAAGATTTAGGGAATTATGATATTTCTTCCTTATTGTTTTATAAACATAAAAGTTGTTGTGAGAGAAATTACTTCTATTTTTTTGTAAGAGAAAAGAAAATAGATTATATAGTTTGCTGCTAGTTAATTAAATTAGAAGGAAAGAAAAAAAAGGGGATCTGGTTGTGCTTACTATTGAAACCTTGTTGTTGTATTAGTTTTAAAGAATTCTTTTTTTAGTGTAATCTTGCTGTAGAAAAAATATTTAGAAACTTAGATATATATAAATATATATAGATATATATATACATTAATGTATATATAAATAGATATTTATATGTATGTAAATGTTATTATCACTTTTAATGCTTGAATGGTGCTAGTTATTTTCTTACCATAGAAATTTTTATTTTTTAGAAAATGAGAATGTTGTGCATACATACATACATAGATATATATATGTATGTATGTATATGTATGTATATGTACGTATGTATATAGGCAGTCTTAGAGAGATTACCACTGGCCATAGTAGAGCCATGTGTTGAGTTGCATGTATAGCCATGTGTCAAGCCCCATGTTGAGCCATGTGTGGAGCCATGTGATTAGCTGCATGCTAAGTCATGTGTAGAGCTATGTGTTGAGCCGTGTGTTGAGCCACATGTGGAGCCACGTGTTGAGTCATGCATGGAGCCACGTGTCAAGCCACATGTAGAGATACTTGACACTACTGTAGAGGAGGTCATTTTAGCGTACAGAACTCATAGTAGGAGTCCTCCATGTCATGCGAGGCAAGAGGAGGCTGTAAGGATAGAGTAGGTCTACCATGGACCTTACGATTATGGATGGCGAGAGGAGGTGGATGTACCTTTTAGAGGACACAGAGACCATGGGGACCCTATTAGGGATCTACTTAGACTTAACCCACCCACTTTTGCTAGGACTATAGAGGGTGTTGAGGCAGAGGCCTGGCTCATCATCCTTGATAGGTGCTTCATGTTGCATCCCTATGGGAACAACATGAAGACACAAGTCGCAATGCACTTGTTATGAGATGCAACAGCAACATGGTGGCACACTGAGGAGTGCAAGCATTATATTTCCTTAGACACATTCATGTGGGACACATTTCTAGAGCGCTACATGACTCATTATCTCTTAGAGCATTTTATACAATGCAAGATCGATGAGTTTCATGATCTACAGTAGAGGGGCTCTACCATTGTAGAGTATGAGTGCAAGTTTGTGGAGCTATCAAGGTATGCTGAGTACTTGTAGGATGTGAAGCTCTTGGGTAGTCACTTTATTAGAGGGCTTAATCCCAGCATTGTCAGACCTGTTCGCATGTCAGACCCACAGACAATGATTGAGGTTATTGAGAAGGCTCTCATTGTAGAGGAGGTATATGGACAGAGTCATGGATCCTGACCTTTATTTCAGGATCGCAGTCACCATCAAGATTAAGGATTTTGTAGGCCCCAACCACCTCATAGGGGTGGTTTTAGTTCTACATCATCACCTCCAAGACCTCCACAACATCATTAGCAGCATCAGCAGAGGTCTAGACCATAGAAGAGGACACATGGGGGTCATAATCATGGATGACAGCAGCAAGACCCACATAGGGATCAATAATAGTAGGGACCATCTAAGAGGCCTACTAGATCACAATAGTCATTAAGAGGCTCACAAGGTTCCACGGGTTGACCTGGACAATAGCAGTCAAGTAGGACATAGTCAGGATAAGTGCAGGCTTGGGGACCATTTTATGTATGTGGTGGAGCAGGTCATTTAGCCAGAGAGTGCCCATAAGGCTACACAACAGGGGGATAGCCTCGTGTAGGGAGAATCTGAGCAGACAGTTGGGGATGTGGGTAGGTCCCACCACATGTTTGTAGCGGTTGATAACCGTCAAGATGACTTTTAGGTCTCTATGATTGAGACCACAGGTATGATTGGGGGTGTCCCTATTGCTATTTTATTTGACTTTGGTGCTACTGATTCTTTTATCTTTCCATTGTTAGTGGAGCATTGCAGGCTGGTGGCCTCTAGGCAGGGCGATAGGTGGGAGGTTAAGTTGGCCACAGGGACCAAGATGGCAGTGAATACATTGGTTCATGATTGTCGGATATCATTGGGAGCCTTCACTACACTAGTAGACCTTAGGGTTATGCCCTTAGGATTTTATGGTGTGGTGTTAGGCATGGATTGTCTTGTGGCTCATAGAGCCAAGCTAGATTGTCATCGAAAGGCGATTGGTTGCTTAGACAACCATGGCACGACAGTAGAGATATTGGGCATTCAGAAGTCCACTGCAGTTTGCATGATCTCTACTTAGTAGCTTAAGCATTACATGTGGAAAGGTTGTTAGATGTTCACCAATACTATCAGTGACAAGTCAGAGGATGAACCAGAGGCATCATTAGACAATCATCCCATTTTGAGAGAGTTTGCTAATGTTTTCCCACCTAAGTTTCTAGGGATGCCACCTCGCAAAGAGGTAGACTTTCACATTGACCTTGTGCCAAGTTCCGAGCTAGTGTCTCGTGCACGCTACAGGGTGACTACCCATGAGCTCATGGAGCTCAAGTTACAGTTAGAAGAGTTTCTCAAAAAAGGGCACATCTGACCTAGCATTTCAACTTGGGGCACACCGATTATCTTCATGAAGAAGAAGGATGGGTTTCTTTATCTGTTCATGGATTATAGGTAGCTTAATAAGGTGATGGTAAAGAACTATTATCCTTTGCCTATGATAGATGATCTTTTCAATCAAATGCAAGGAGTCAGGATGTTCTCTAAGATTGACCTAAAGTTTAGATATAATCAGTTGTACATCGTAGAGGTAGATATCTATAAGACCACCTTCTGGACTTGATACAACCACTATGAGTTCACTATGGTACCCTTCAGCTTAATGAACGCCCCTACAATGTTCATGAGCCTCATGAACATGGTGTTTTGTACCTACTTGGATCAGTTCATGATTATATTCTTAGATGATATATTGATCTATTCATGGATTGAGGAGGAGCATGAGGAGCACTTATGTCAGGTTTTGCAGTGCTTGAGAGAGTAGTATCTTTATGGCAACTTGGTGAAGTGTGCCTTTTTCAGATTAGAGGTGTAGTATTTGGGACACATCCTATCTGGTGATGGTATCTCCATAGATCCATTGAAGATTAGGTCTATTAGGGATTGGACAACACCCACTAGTGTGACAGACGTTAGGAGTTTCATGGGGTTAGCTAGGTACTATCATAGATTTGTTGAGGGCTTCTCCAGGATAGCGCACCCCTCACTTCCCTTTAGTGGAAAGGGAAGAGTTTCACTTGGATTGAGTATTGTGAGAGGGCCTTTAGAGTCCTCAAGGAGCATCTCACTAGTGCTCCTATCTTAGCAGTTCCTGATACAACAGCTAATTTCATGGTTTGCACAGTTGCCTCATTCGAGGGATTAGGAGCTATACTGATGCAGGATGGTTGAATGATCACATATGAGTCACAAAAGCTCAAGACCCATGAGCTGAACTACTCTACACATGACTTAGAGCTCATAGCAGTGATTCATGCTCTTGTTTGTTGGAGGCACTTTCTATTGGGTCATTGTTTCGAGCTACATTCAGATCATCACAGTCTACAGTACATCTTCATGCAATTGAATCTAAACACTCGCTAATAGCATTGGATGGAGTTCCTTTGTGAGTCCAACTTTGATGTCCACTACATCAAAGGGAAGGAGAACATGGTTGCTAATGCGTTGAGTCGGTGGCACCACGAGATTCTGAACTTGACACTGAGTGTAGACTTGAGAGGATGCATTTTATAGCATCTGCCAGGGGATGAGTGGTTTCTTGAGGTGAAGCAAGAGATCCAATCATAGAGGGCCCTTGTGGGCAAGTTTGCAGGTTATTCCCTAGAGGAAGATGGGTTCCTTAGACATTAATAATGCATCTATGTACCCTGTGTAGGTGATCTACGTGTATTAGTTTTATCAGAGGCTCACAAAGCACCTTATGCAGCACATTTGGGGGTGAAAAAGATACATGTCGATTTGTAAAAGTTGTACCATTGGGTGGGTATGAGATGGGATATTGCAAAGTTCATTACTCAATGCCTTGAGTGCCAGAGGGTCAAGGCCAAGCATCAGCATCTAGCAGGTCTTTTATACCCTCATGAGATACCAGAGTGGAAATGGCACACAATTTCCATAGATTTTTCAGTTGGTCTTCCTGTGTCCTCTCATCGCCATGATGCTATCATGGTGGTGGTTGACAAGTTGACCAAGGTGGCGCACTTCTCACCTATATGTATGATGTATAATGCACCTACAGTGGCGAGAGTATTCTTGGATGACAATGTGAGATTACATGGGGCACCTCACCTTATTATTTCTGACAAGGACTTAGTTTTCACATCAGCCTTTTGGATGGCATTGCAGCAGGCATTGGGCACATAGCTCAACTTTAGTTTCATTTATCACCCTAAGATAGATGGTCAGATAGAGAGGGTGAACCAGGTGTTAGAGGATATGCTCCACATGTACGTGATGGACCACCAGTCTAGATGGGAGGAGTATCTATATTTGGTTGAGTTTGCCTACAATAATGGGCATCATAGCTCATTGGGTATGCCTCCCTATCAGGCCTTGTACGACAGACCTTGTAGGACACCATTAAGTTGGGACCATATAGAGGACAGGGTTGCTATTGGGCCAGAGCTAGTGCAAGATATGGAGAAGTAGGTGACCTTGATTAGACAAAGACTTCAAGAGGCATAGGATCAACAGAAGAAGTATGACGATGCTAAGATACCACATCAAAGCTTCTTAGTCGGTGACAGAGTTTTCTTGAGAGTGCGGCCGCATAAGAGTCTAATCTGTTATGGGAAGGGCTCTAAGCTTGCACCTAGTTCATTGGGCCTTTTGAGATATTAGAGCGGATAGGACCTATAGCCAATCATCTAGCCTTGCCACCTAGCCTGTTGTGCATCCACGATGTGTTCCATGTGTCTATTTTATAATGATATATATCTGATTTATCTCATGTTGTGGACTGGAGTGCTCTATAGGTAGAGGTGGACAGACAGTTGGCTTCGGAGCCAATTTGCATATTGGCTCAACAGATGCTGGGCCTTCGAGGTTGAGAGCTAGACTAGGTTAGGGTTTAGTGGGACAGATATGATGAGGTCACAGCAACATGGGAGGATGCAGCTAGATTGAGGACACTTTATCCTCACCTCTTTGACAACTTCTAGGAGGAAGTTTAGTCTTAGGGGGGAGGTTGTTAGGTCTATTTATTTCACTCCCTTTTTTTTCTTATTTCGTATTTACAGTTGATGACATTTAGACATTTGGGACTATTGATTCCAATATGTAGACTTTCTAGACTCTATTCCCTTATTTTGATTGGCTATACTTAGTAGATTGTGATGTGACTATATCCTAATTTTGATTCACTGACGATTATTAGACATGTGACATGCATTTCAATGATATTAAATATGCTAGTTGTGAAATTATTAAATGGAATTGTTATGCGATTTTGATCTTGAGATAGTGTTTAGAAATGCAGTTATAAATCTTATTTATGATGCTATGTGATTTTTAATAATGTTTTAAATGAGTATGTGATATTGTGAGTGTATGCATTTCCTTGCTTTAGCTATGATATATATATATGTTGGATTAATCTGTTTGTTTAAGTGTGCACGTGATTTTCCATGCCACGAAAAATCAGAGATTGATCCATCACCTAATGTGATTCCTATGTTAGACCGATCTAGTCCCAGGGGGACCAAGATCATGTGTGAAATTGTATGATGCTTTCGTAAATATCTGCATTTTAATATTTTGGCTTAGGTTCACCTATTTTATATTATTTACTTGAAGTGTTGTAAAAATATGTGATTTAATATACACCACTTAGTGTCTTTTATTTTGATGGCCATTTTATGTGATTTTCTACTCTCTAAAGTGTTTATTATGGGCTAAAATTAATCTTAGGTGGTACCCCTAGGGTCTAGGGCCCATTTGAGCATGCCAAACCCTAGGGTTACCTCTGTCTAGTCACTTTAACTTCAGCCTAAAGTAAATTAACGAAATTTAAATTTGAATTGGAGTGGAGGGTGAGTCATGCATTGAAACATGACCCACTCCTCTTTTCAAGGCATGGATTCCCATCACCTTGAAGACTTGGGGAGTCTTCAAGACCCTCAAGTGTGTGGAACCCTTCTCCAATGCTCTCACACATGTGTGAGAGAATCTTGGAGTGAATGAGCTTCCTTTAGAGAATAAAGTGATGACATGTGTCATCCCTTATCCTCTTGGAGCCCATCTTGAGAGATGCCACCTCTCCACCTTTTCTCTCACACATGTGTGAGAGCACATGTGGAGAGGGAGAGGCTTGGATGGATGGGAGAGTGACACATGTCACCTCCACATTCTATAATCCTTACAAGTGGATTGGGAAGAGGAAGGAGAAGGTGACATGTGTCACCTTCTCATTCCTCAAGGCTTTGGAAGGAAGCCTATATTACTTCCTCTTTGTGAGAGTGTTGGCATTTCAATTCACACCTCTGGAATACGTGTTGGAAACGGACAACTATGCACAGATAAACTACTCTTCTATTGGAAGGGGGAGTTCCCTTTTTGCTGATGTTTGTTGAAAAGATAAATAAAACAAATTTTGCCTATCTTCTTTTTGATTCTCAGCTGCGAGCACAAGGTTATAAAACTCTAAATGCTGCAGAAGAGGTTTTTTCCTTTTTAAAACTTCTACTACAACTAGGCTTAAACTAATGGCACTTTTAATCTCCTAAGTAAATTCAGAGAAAAGGGATTAAAAGTGGAGAAAGAATGATTGTTTTAACACAAAAACTTAAGTAAATTTCTCCTAGATTTACATCACAAGACTCATCGTACTTTAATGATGAAAGTTGAAATAAAAGTTATAGAAGCCACACATTTGATGATGAAACTTGATGATCTGAGATAGGATATATGAACAAAATAGGCATGCGATTTCTATTCCAACATCACAAAGTTGATACAACTCTAGGACAACAATACTGTAGCAAAAGACATGCATACAACAAGTGATCAAACACCGGAGAACAGGTTACACTGAGTGAACAAACACTTGAAATAACAAAATCTACAGGCTAGAATAGGCACAACAAATTTGCTATCACAAAAGTAGCTCCCCTTTTTACAATGGGCAAGGCTATCCTTATTTATACTAAAATCAAAGGAGTAGGGAACCCTAAAATCTCCTTGATTAACCCTAACTTGCCAACTTGCAAGCTTTATTTCTATTCTAAGACAAAGATTACAATGAACAAATGCTTTAAAGCAAAGTACTTTAAAGCAAAGAAAACTCCAACTAATACAAAGTGATTTCTTTCTAAATAAAGAATGGATGAGCTTAGGATGAAAGAAAATGCTTTAAAATGAAAAACATCTGATTTAAAACTGTTTTCTTTTGAAATGCATCCTCATCAACATTCTTGCTTTTTGGTGATGTCATCCATTGATATTCTGGGAAACAATATCCTTTAAAAAGTGAGTGACTGCATTTTTGCTAGGAACACTGATACTCTCCAAAATGATATTCTGATTCTCTAACATTTCTTCACCATTTGCAACCATTTGAAGAAATTCATGAACTTTGCCCATAGCCTTGTCAAACTTCACTGTCATTGTGGAAAAACAACCCATCTTGTCGGCACTGATATCATCATTAAAATTGCTACAGACGGGAGTCTAGAACTCTGCTTGCACTTCCCTGAGATCATATAGGGTACCATCTTCTTTTTCATATGAACACGAGATCTGAGAAACAAAAGATCTCACAAACTTGAGAACATTTACTACCTTTTCTTTCCATTCTGTCAACTCTGAAATTATATTGTCATAAGTTTTTACTGTGAAAAGATATTGCACCTTCCAAGTAGAAATTGTCTTCTTATCATCAGCTGAATCAATAGAATCAAGTGCTATCTTCAAGTCAAAGATAATAATCTCAAACACCAGTCTATTTTTAGCCATAGTCTGCTGCAACCCCTAGATGCTTTGGCATAAATCATGAGCATTGTACTTTAATTGATAAAACTCTAAAAGTACAACTCTCCCTTTATTGACAAATTCTTCCACCCAATTATTCATGTGCCTCCCATAGAGGACCAATTGATTGAATTGCCACTGATCGACTGGTGATTCTAGATTTAGTGGAAGCAATAAATCATCTTGTGATGCACCATGGAAAAGGTTGGAAATATACTACCACAACTGCATAACTTCAGCTTTGAGAGCTACTTTATCTTCTCCATATTTTAACACCCTTTCCTTCAAATTATCCACTGCAACCTCAAAGAGATTTACATCTGTATGTCAGGTACTCCTACCAAGGTTACCTTTGACAACCTTGAAGTCATCAACCTCAATATTATCAGCACTTCTATCTTCTGGCGGTGTTGTAGTTTCAAAGATTATTTCACCATTCGCATTCTTTTCAATGCGAACCTACTTCTTCAGCTTCTTGTTTGGCATATCTTGGTAGGTGCTTTTAAGCTCTGTTAAATCTAGCTAATATGAGGGCTTTCTTCTCTTCCTTCCCAGAATGTTTTCAAGCTAGGATGAGCCTTCTTCTCTTGGAAACTCAGTTCTAACTGCATCAACTCCTAATGAACCAATATGTGTATCAGAGTTATGAACCGGTGAATCTGGCTCTGAATCTATGTGGATAGGAGAAGTGCTCGATGAAGAAGGTGGAGAGACATGATCTAAATGTTACATTTCAACATGCGGCATTGGCTCAACAGGAACTTCTAATTCAACTGCTGGTTGTTCCTGCTGGACATGAGCTAGAGACTCATCCTTTTTCCTCTTTAACTTAGCCATTTTTGTTCCTTCTGGAAGAACACTCATAGCTTTAACCATTCATTTTGGTTTGAAAGTGGAAGGCTCTGATGGTTGTACAACTAGTGGCTCTACTACTGGAATATCATCCTTCTGCTTATTCTTCAAGAATATCAAACTATTTTTAACAACTCGACTCATTCTTTCTTCAATGGAAGTGTTCTCTTTTACTGACCAATTAACTAGTGGCAAGGGTTGTTGCTCAACTTGGTCCCTGAAATACGTGGGAAGTAGAACTTCACCACTTTTTGTCAAACCCTCTACATCTTTTGACAAGATATCAGACATCTTCTGAATAGTAAACCTGTTGTAAATATGTTCTTGCACTTCAAACTCATCAGCATAATTAGCTTAGAAGTCTTCCACTGCATGTGTATGTGCATAATTTTGACCAAGATGTGATGCAAAACACCATGAGGATCATATGAAGAGCTCCTGTTGAAAAACTTGAGACCATACTTGGATGATTCATTACCAATTACCTTGGCATCTGCTCTAGATTTACATCTGTAAATACTCATCCCAATTGGAAAATTGAAAGCTGCCATGCATCTGCTACGCAAAAATGTATGAACTTCATAGGCTTGCCTCAAAAATTCCATAAATGCTAATTCATCTGTAGGATATCTCGGCAACATGGCTAGCTCTCCTGAGAAGCCATATACTCTGATGTAGGAAAAAGTGGGAAACTAGATAAACCAATCAACCCATTCTGCCATTGCCATTCTAACATCTATTGAAAACCATATATGAAACTCATTAACCATATCTCGCACTGCATGCATCAGGAATGCATCATTTACCTGCCTATATTGTCGTTTAGCTTGGGAAATTTCTAGGTGTGGGAAATGATGATAAACATGCTAAATACCCAAAGTTCCAACAACATTCAAACCTCTGAATTGACCCTAAAAAGACATCAAATACACAAGGTATGACATCATGTGGAATTTATGAGCCCTTTGAAAATCAAGTATTTGTTGGTGGAGACTATCACTGATGAGTGCCGACCAATCATAGAATTTGGTTCCATCAACAATCTGGGACATGACGTAAAACATCCAAGGATGGAATTTGTTAGCATCTACTTGACCCATGATTTGGCTCAGTAGAGTAATCATTATTGCATGTTCCTCCTTGAATTCTCCATGTTGAACATTCTTTGGCATGACATCTGCTTCTCTTTCAACCACCTTTGAGCAATCTTTTTCTGGTATTTTTCTTTATCATTGTTCCAAACCCTCTTGCATTCTTCAATTGAAACAGTTAAGTTTTCCCTCCAGACTGGTATTGTAAAACACTTCTCAATGTCGTTCAGCCTCAGGCTATAGAGAACATGTCCATCTCTTGATTGAATTTCTCTTGTGACCGAATTGTAATGCGTCATACAAGCAATTACAAATTTGATACTTTGCACTGTGATGGGAAAGGATGTTGTTGCAAGCAAACCGGAGTGTCCTAGATTCCTGATAGAATTATTTCCTGCATCCTCCAAAGAATGTAAATTGATCACTGGAAGTACTTTATGCAAGTCTATTTCACAAGTTCTTAGGTAATCGTGAACCAATGTCGTTTTGGGCTTGATTTGTGTTGGAGAGTACTGCATACTGAAAGATTTGAAAATTGACTATGAACACGCCTATGTTGGAAAAATCTTGGACAAATGGCTGAAAATTACTCACTAATTTTTAGAAAAAAGTAGAGTGTGAGCAAAAAAGATGGCACATGGGTTTTGTAGGCAATTATGTTTTGAAGCAACCCAGATCGTCAAATTTTGAAAAAGCGGAAACTTTCCTAAAAAAATAGCAAAAAAGCAAATTCTCAAAAAAAGTAAAACTCCCAATCTTCAAGAGGATGATATTTTGGATGGACCCATCTCAATAAAAATTGAAAAAGCTTCAGTCCAATTTCTAAAAAATGATCCCCTAGAAAAAAGGACCTTGAAAAAGCGTGCCTCCCTGCTTCCTCAACTTGAAACTATGAAGAACGTTGAAAAAGCACTTCATTTGGGTCTTCGAATCTTTGTTGAAAGAAAAATAAAAATCCTTCCTCTAGATGCAACCTATAAAAAATAATGAGATAAATAAGCCAAATGCTTGTCTTTATAGATCTTTAGGGCAAAAAAGCAGCTTTCTTTGTGAAAGAATAAAACTTGGATCTCATCCATGAAGAAAGCAACTTTTAAAGCACAAATTCAAGTGGATATCTTTGAATAGAAGGAATCCCTATTTTGTAGCTACCTATGGCTTCATGTATGAGATGATAAACAATATCTTCTTTTGATGATGTCATCAAACATGTGAGTTGACAGAAGTGTTAGCCAATTTTTCTTCATTTTTGACACTTTTGTACATGCTTTGTCTCAAGTATGGCATGTCTCTGACTTCAACAAGATGGTAAAATGTTGTCATTGACTAAAAAAGCTGACTGATCCTAACATTTTGGAGACCTATCAATTGAGATTCCATCCCCAACCTTGGATTGACAATCTGGCATCGTTTAACTACGAATCTGACTTCTGGAAACGACCACCGGGCGAAGATTGGAAACAAAGGTTATTAGAAAACACTGCAGACTATAAAAAATGCTATCTCTAGTGAATCTGGGCACCCCTAGCCTCTAAGGGCATCTAACTTCTCATGCCTTAGTCATTTTTCTAAAAATTTCAACTTTTTGATTTGTGTGCGCGTTCCAGTGGCTGTGGACCCTTGTTTGGATGTCAATTTTTGTCTGCTAGGACAAAACTGAGTCTGATGATCTGGCAGGTAGGTAGGCCTGATGGAAACTAAGCTGACTGTACTCTTTGTTTGCCTTGAGAAACATGCCAAACTAACCTACTCTGAACTGGATCGGGCTGACGGAGGAAGATTTACATTTTCTAGAAAAAACTTAGAAAATAAACTAACTTTGGTGGGTTTGGGCACCCCAAGCCTCCTAGGGCACTTGGTTTTTCATGCCTTACAAAAATTTCTAAAAATTTCAATTTTCATGTCATTTCTTGTTTTCCGTGCCAATAACCTCTATTTGATCTTCATTTTCAGTCGTCTAGACGATTGTTGAGGTGGGATGAGGGATGATCTGAATAGCCTGAACACATCTGTGATGAAATCCCAGCTTTTACTGACGTTTGACTAAGTTTGACCAACCGAGAAAGAGCTGATGAAGACATTTTTTATGTTTCTCAAAAAATGTGAAAAAAAAATCTAACACTGGAGAAGTTGGGCACCTCTAGCCTCTAGGGGTGCCTGGAATCTTCAGATTTAACCATTTTCTTGATTTTCAACTCTTGTTTGCAACTTGCTCTATTTTGGGTGCTGACAGCCACTTCCTGATGTTAATTTCAATGATTTCGTTAGTCAACTACCACTGGATGGCGAATGAACTGGATAGCCTGGGTACATCTGATGAGTTTTCCATCATTTTAGGACCTGATGATCAAAATGATTGCTTTTACGCCCATCAGAACAGATTGATAGACACACTTCTTGCATTTTCTCAAAAAATGTGAAAAATTTCCAACACTGGTGGGACTAGGCGCCCCTAGCCTCCAAGGGTGCTTGAAATCTTTAGACTTAGCCAAATTTCATGTTTTCTACGTTTTCTCCTCACCTCAGATCCATCCTACTCCATTTTGCATGCTTTATCGAGTCGATGACTGTTCGTCGATTCTACATCATTAGAATAGAGTTGAAAACCTGAAAATAAGCTCTAGTAGATGAACTTCCTCCATTGATGACTTCAGAGCTCATGCTTCACCTTCTAAAAAAGTAGAATTGATCCAGTAGAGAAAACTTGACCTTTTATAGATTCCATCTGAACCATGTTGATTGCAAAGCAAAATTGACCAATGAGAATCAAGTGCAACACCTAAGATAGATATTCTATTTTTAGAAAGTTTTGTCGACATCCGTATCTCAAGAAACCCAGAAAACCTAATTTGATGTCTATTTTTAGAAACTTTCTAAAAATAGAAATTTCTATTTTTAGAAATTTTTCTTTTTTGACTTTTTGACAAAAAAATTTCTAGACTTGTTCAAAATGTCTTAATGAAGCAAAATTTTTGATTGGGGTACAACAGAGAGGAAGGGGGTTCTTTCATTTTACTTGTTTTTGGCTATTTTTGGAGGTGTTTTTGGAGAGTGAGAGAGTTGAAGATCTTGGAAGAAGGCTTGGATGAGAAATTTGGAAAGCTCTTCTACAACTCTCTTCCATTATTGGGCTTTCAAAGGTAAGCCTCAAGGCATAAGAGCCTTTCTCATGCATTTTTCTTTTCTTGTGTGAATGAAATTGCTTTGTGTATTGCATTTGTTTGTTGTTGTTGGGTTTTATGGGTGTTTGAATGAGACTTCCATTCTTGGTGTGTCCATTCATGTGAGGGGTGGGAGAGGAGTGAACCTCCTCGAGGTCACCCTCTTTGTATTGGCATATTGATGCCTTGAGGGCAATTTGGAAAGGATTTGGTGATTATATTTTAAGGCATGAGTGCCTTGGAGTGATATGTTTCATTGAGGAGATTTTAGGCTTGAGGCCTTGTTTTGGAGTATCATGTGATTTGGTTTGTAGGAATGAACCTCTTGAGTAGAGAGAGTCCACTCTCCTACCCCATCAAATCCATTTCTATGGAATTTGAATTGTTCATACTTGGAGGGTGTTGTTCTTTTTGTTTACTTGTTTTACATTTTGTGGTGTGCACCCATGTTGGATCAATCTCCAAGCTTGGGGGTGACCCTCTTGTGGGTCTATGGTAGGGTGGAGAGCATTTTAGTGGCTTGGAGTTTCTCCTTTTTGTGTTTTTCCTTATTGCAAGTTAAGGTTGAGTCCACTAGAGTTGGAGAAGGAATTATCAAAGTGTGTGTATATTTTACTTGGCTATTGGAAGACATGGCCAAAAAGAGGCCTAGTTGTATCTCGCAAAAACAAAAAAAAAAAAGATGATGTTCCCACATTGTGTATAGTTTCAACTAATAGTTATTACTACTTCTTTTCACTATGTTGTTGTAAGAAAATTGTACATATGGAATAGTGTTGTTGTTACCATGCCAAATATTGCTGTATAAAAGATTCAGGGAATTATGACATTTCTTCCTTACTGTTTTATAAACATAAAAGTTGTTGTGAGAGAAATTACTTCTATTTTTTGTAAGAGAAAAGAAAATAGATTATATAGTTTGTTGCTAGTTAATTGAGTCAGAAGGAAAGCAAAAAAAGGGGATATGGTTGTGCTTACTATTGAAACCTTGTTGCTATATTAGTTTTAAAGAAAAAAATTTTTAGTGTAATCTTGCTATAGAAAAATTATGTAGAAACTTAGATATATATAAATATATATAGATATATATATACATTAGTGTATATATATATAAATAAACATATATTTATATGTATGTAAATGTTATTATCAGTTTTAATGCTTTAATGTTGCTGGTTATTTTCTTACCACAGAAATTTTTATTTTTCAGAAAATGAGAATGTTGTGTGTATATATATATACATATACATATATGTATATGTACATAGACATGTACATGTATATATACATATACATAGATATATATATGGGTAGATATATATACATGAATGATAGGTTTTCTGAATATAGTAACTATGCATATATATATAAACAATATACTTCAAACTGTAATAAAAAAATAAATGACAGAGATTATTTTTTTATTAAAAAAATGATATTAAACTAATATCTGTGACTGGGCGGAGCCCTAGCGCTTGGCTGAATGGCTGTAGGGTTTTATGGATGTCAGTGACGGTTCTGAGATTTTTGAGGAGATGGGGGGATTGGACCCCTGTCCACCCTCCACTACTTAGTGCAGGGTGGGCAGGAGCCCAACCCCCTTCCTTAGCTTTGTTTTTCTCTCAACCTTAGACACCATTGTAAACCCCAATCGCACTTGCTCACGGTCTCTACGGCCATGTTTGTTGATCTTCTGTCACCCTTTGGGGCCATTACCTATAGAGAATGGATTTTCCATTAACCTTCATATATATATATATATATATATATATATATATATATATATATATATTTGGCAAGAGACACTGTGTGGCTTCATGGGTGTTGTCATTGATGGCAACAAAATCTATCCCACACATCCGTAACACATAGTATGCCTATACCGGAAGTCAAATTGAAGAGTGTTTTGGTCCGGTGAACAAGAACAGAGCAAGTACCAAGGTTTGACATACAGGTCCGGATCTGTCAAATGGTGTAACTTAGCAAGTTGTAGACTTGGACAAGTTAAGAGGAGTATCATGACTACTATATTCTAGAGATTGAGCCTCCGGTGATAAAACATTGAAAAGATATGAACATCTAAGTGTTGGGTTCCTAACAGGCAGAGCTGACTGAGGAAGAATTGACCGGCAAAGTATCAAACTTTAATCCGGATGAGTAATTGATGTTGATCAAGTGATTTGAGGGATCATACAAGGTTGGCCAACATGTTTGATGACTTCTATGTCTATGCTTTTGATACGCATCACAAATCAAGTATAGATTCAGCCAATAGATCAGTATCTTGTAAATATCTTGAGCATTCCAGATGCTGACTAGGAAGTTGTTGAAATCCTTGGTGCAGATATATATACTAGATGGATTTCGATATGAAGGTGTGTGTGTGTGTGTGGATATAGTGTGTGAGGAAAGGCAGAGATAAGTGTGGAAGCAGCAATACAAGTTCGGTATGTGACAGAACAGCAACACTAGAACAGAGGAAGAATGAAGTGCATTAAATCAGTATATTGAGCCTAACCGAAATTGAACTTCAGCATTAGTAGATGCCTCTCATCAGTTCAAACACCTGGTTACCTTCTATAAACTTTGTAGACAGTGAGTCTCTTGTAGGTAGTGTGCCTCTTGTGAGCAATGTGCTCGGGCAGTGAGCCCTAATTGGCAAGTGCCATTTTGTACTTCTTATTCTTTTAACAAAGAATACAATCTTGGGTTAGTCACCCCCTGGTTTTTCCCTTAACAGGGTTTTCCATGTAAAAATCTTTGTGTTATGTGTGATGGTTTCATTTATGTTCTTATGATCATGTATGCTTATATGTTTTGATATTGCACTAATTGTTAAAGGAGAAAAGAAAATTAAGATATTTGAGATAATTGATTCACCCCCACTTAGTTATTTGCCTTGTTTCCAACATATATTCCTCACAATAATGTGGTTTAAACTAGATTAATGTGAGGAATATATATATATATATATATATATATATATATATATATATATATATATATATATAGATATAGAATAACACAGATTTCTAAATTAAAAAAAACCCATAAAAGGGGGGGTAAACAAACTGTTCTTTTACCTCTAAAATTTCTCGCATGGTTTCCCAAACCCTCAGCCTGCAAACAAATTAGAAGAGAAGAAAAAAAATGAGAGGAAAAAAGAAAAGGAGAGAAAGAAAATAGAGAAGTAAAGATAAGAAAATAGGTTTAGGGTTAGGGCAATGGGGATTATTTTATTGTTTTTCTTACTTTTAGGGTTGTGGGAATATGAATTTTATATTAGAAAATAAAAGAGATAGATTCGCGTGAATTTATATTTCTTCCTTCATCCCTCTTAAGATTGACTTTTAATTATTCTTTTTGCCCATGGGATATATTAGTAGATGGGTTTAAATTTGGTATAAGTAATTAAATTTAGTGGGTGGGGATATAATTTTATTCATAACTAGACTTCCTTTTCCTAGGAATGTTATTTTAGTGAGTGGGAATAAAATTATCATTTGAATTGCTTTTATTTTTTGTCTAGGGAAGTAAATTTAATTGAGGGAATCATTAGTGGGATGTAAATTAATGTCTTAGGGGAACTTTAATAAAGTTTTAGTAATGGCTCTAGGATTTTTATTTAAGCTTTGGGGTTATGTTTTATTAAATTTAACACTTTAATGGGTAGTTAATTTAATTAAATCATTTAACCTGGGTATTTATTCATGGATATTAAATGGGAAATGATTATTTTTAATTGAGTGTATTTACAACTTTAACTTTATTAAATTTTGAAAGGGTTGAGGTAAGAATTCATTTATTTATTTTTAAAATTTTTCCCATGTATGCCCAAGAGGCATTATGCTACTGGATTTCCCCAGAATTCTAGTATGGTTAAAAGGATGCTTTAATTATGTGTTAATGTTTATTTTATATCGCATAGGCTTATTTTGTGGTTTTTATCTTGACCTAGATGGAATTAATTTATTTATTTAACTCTATATCTTAGGTTTTAATTTCGACGCATGTCGAAATCGCATCACTTCATTTAGGAAACTTAGGGTTAGACTCAAATCAAACCTAACCCTAATGGCGATGCTAATCGTGTCGCATAAACCCCCTTAGTAGGCTATCATATCGCAAGGGTTGCGAAAGGTATTCACATTACCTTGAAGTTGGATTGACATGTTTACACCTTATGCATATTACTTCCGAGCATGTTGACGTGTGCAAGGGAGTTTCTAGGGATACATGGAAAAGCTTTTGATATTTCATGTCATGACCACATGACACATATGGACATGACACATGTGTTGCATGTCACGACCGCATGGGAAATGTTGGCATGATAGAAGGAGCCTATTGCTAGGTTTACCACCATCTCAGGCACAATACATGCACACACTAGTGATTGGGCTTCGCCACAACAATCGCCAAAGACATGCTTAAGGGAGGATACACCAACCCCGCATACTTAAATAACTTTTAGAAAATGACAAGATGTACACTTTCCTTAAGAAATACACCATCCCTACCTTTGCAAAGGGCTAAAAATAAAAGGATATGTACAATATCCTACCTCCATAGAGGGCTTAATGATTGCAATATAAAATAAAGATGTGCACTCACATAGAGATACAACATCCCACCTCTGTAGAGGGCTTACAAACATGCTTCGTTAGTACCAAAATCATCAGATAGCTTACCTTATATATGCCTCCACCTTAAGGTGGTTGATATCATGTACTAATATAAAGCATGCTAAGGTAGGAAGAAAACACACAAGGGAACACGAGCTCTCACAAAGCCCATGCCCCTAGAAGTGACATGCACTTTACAATTGCTAGATGTTCCCACAAATACACAATTTCTTGCAAGAAAATGTGTTAGCAACCATATAATCATGACAAACAACAATGCATGTAATCATTCACATAAAGAGCTGAGCAAAGTGAGATCCAAGATAAACAAAGTGCACGGAGCAGTAGTATTGTCATGTTTTATAAGTGTGATAAGACATCATCAAAGTATCACGTAGAGTGATTCTACTAGCTAAGAATTAGATAATATATATCAACCCCATCATCATGTATGGACTAGGTCCATTTTTTGATCTCTCGCTGAAGGGACACTAGGTCTGTATTAGTATTATATGTTTTTCATCATCCGCCAACTAGATAGAACCACTAGAGGAATGCAAACAATAAATCAAGAGAGGAGAAACAAGTGTCCTAGGGTTGTCACATAGGAAGGTGCCCCTAGGTCACCAACCACAATACTATGCCCTTGGGACACAACACACAACAATGAAAATAGAGGAGAGCAATATAGAAGAATGATAATACAAATAGAAGAAGTGTCATAATAGAAGTGGTCTCCCTATATCCTTGACCTTACAAGAGTATCAAGGGTCATCCTACGAGGCCTAAATAACACATAACACATCACAGGGGAAAAATAACATGTAGGTAAAGGGTTAGAAATACTTACCTACCAGTACGACTACACTAAATTTTGGAACTTGCGGGCATCTTGGAGAGATGCTCCATCAAGTTTTGTGTGAAGCTTGAGTGATTCTTATGAAAGTGTTCTTTGTTGTCATAAAGTTCATGTGGTCTTTGTTCATCAACTTTTTGTAAATGTGAGGTCTTTTGTTGCTTATGAGGAGGAGAACCACTATTATTTCCTACTGATGATAACCATATTTCTCTTTTCCAATTTTTAGTTCTCTTATTTTGTTGATTTTGTCTATCGTAAGGAGAAGAACTACCTTGTACCATATCAATCTTTTCTTTTGTCAAAATCTCTTGTTTTGGTTGTTCCATTTGTCTTTCCAATGCATTTTGATTATCTCCCGATCCTTGATGGGATAATGGAGGAGGAACCTCAACATAAATACCATTTCTTCATGGGCGAGGGAATACTTTAGTATTTTCCTTCTCCGCCTCTATTGTAGCAATTATCTCATCATATTTTAGATAGTCATCTCCTATTTCTAGTGTATTTTGTTCCATCATGTTATTATCAGTATGCTTAGGAAAGGGGTTAGTGAAGTTCTATAAATTTTGATTTAGTGGAGAAACCAACTTATTCCCATTATCATTCACACCAAATACCTATATAATATTTGAGTCGATGAGGTCTTGTATTTCATGTTTAAGATGCATATATCATTTAGTATCATGTCCTTATTGCTAATGATAATGAAAAAAAGCATTAGCATCAAAGTAAGGTTCTTACATTCTAGTAGGATCCAATGGTTTAATTAGAGGAAGCTTCAAGAGGTTATTACTCACATATTGATTCATGATAGAGTGATAGGATTTAGATATTGGAGTAAACTATCTTTATTGTTGTCTATTCTGAGACGACGTCCTTTTTGGATTATTGATAGTGGACACTTGTGAGAAATTGTTTGAATTCTATCCATTAACCTTGATGAAAGTCTTATTATTCCTCTTAAAGTTGTTTTGTGAAGGTCCACCCATGGATTGACCAACTTGAGCCAATGAGTTTTGGTTTTCATATTGACTAGATGAAAGTTGATAATCATGAAGGGTGGTACATAAATGTTGAAAGGAGTTATACTTCATCAAGAGAATCTTATAACGGATGTTAGGTTGTAGATTTGTAATAAACACCTTCTGAACATCCTCATCCTTCATATGATATTGAATTGTGCATAAAGGGCTTGATACTAACTAATAAACTCAGTTAACTTCTCTTTCAGATCTTGCTTGCAATGAACTAGGTCAATGAAAGAGACTTCAGGTCCAACGTTTGCTTGAAAATGTTGTAAAAACTAATCAACTAGTTGCAAAAAAGAGTGTAATGAATTTAGAGGTAAAGAGAAAAACCATTCTAAAGTAGTATCTTTGAGAGATCGCAGAAAATTTTTTGCTAACAAGTCCTCTTCAAAGTAGAAATCACTACACATAGCTGTGAATGCTACCACATGAGTATTAGGATCACCTTTTCCACCATATTTTTCAAAGTGAGGAGTTTGAAACCTCTTAGGCATAGGAGTTCTCAAGATTACATATGATAAAAGGTTATGGACATGATAGGTTGGTATATTAGGTTGCAAAGAATTTGTCAAGTTTGTTACCTTTTGTTGTAAAGAAGTCATGCCTTACAAAAGTTGGTTTAAGAGGGCATCATTAGGAGATGCAGTTTGGGAATTAGAAGTTGGGTGCATGAAATTTTGAGGAGATTGATTATGAGTGGAAATGAAAGGTGGTTGAGAGTAATTGTAGGTGGAAGGTAGTTGCGAATAGTTGTATGTAGGAGGTGGTTGAGAGTAAGTATTCATAAAAGAGGTCACCTTAGGTGCCAAGTTTTGATAACTTTGAATCCCATAGCTTTGTAATTTTGTGAATTGGTGCTATCAGATACTCCAATACCAGTGGTAGCATTACTACAAGCATTTGCATTAGTAGTTAAAATTGTTGATGTAAATGTAGACATTCCCGTAGTCGGTATAGGTGCCGATACTTGTGTATGAGTAGGTGATGGCATGTTGTTAATAACTTTTACACATTCAGTTATTGGCATAACATTGTTATGTACTATATGCACTAAGCCTTGAATTACATTAACACCATCTTGTCCTACTTTTATCAATTCTCTTATGTTGTGAATCATAGGTATAGCTTCTTTCGCTATCCTTTCATTTTCCACAAGTGCTTGAAAATCGGCTAGCTCTTTGTCAAGTTTGTTTAGTTTCTCATTAGGTACATATGTGACCACCTCAATTGTGTCCTCAACATCATGAAATATTTGATCTTCCATTGTAGTTGTAGGAGATATAGTGTCTTGTAAAATTTGTGTCTCTCCTTTTGTAAAAATGTTCAATGGATTTTCAAAGGTAGGAATATCATTTTCTTCAAGAGCACTAGATCCCATGAGTCTTCTACTTATTCTTAAAGGGATATTTATATTATGGAAGTGATTTATAATACTCATGCAACAGTATACAACACTCAATACACAAACTAATAGAACAAACCCAAGGAGCAAGATATGTTTAGGATCCAAAACGCTTGATTTTTCACCTTTTTCACAGTTTTGGAATGTAGATGACTAAAAGAAGAGGTGTTGTGAAGAATTTAAAGAGGGATAGAAAATAATAATCTCAATATTGGTCTAATAATGCAATAATATCTTTCATAACACGCATTTAATGTAATTCTAGATAGACGATTAAGTCAAATCCAGTGAAAATGCAAGGTTTTCAAACCCTAGACATGATTTTTTGCAAAAAATGACACTATGATGCAACACTACAATTAGAAATCAGTCCTAATGAGTGTGTGAAAAGGGTAGTAAAATATGAAACAATATTTTAACTACAAACCCTAGCTAATGCAAAACTAGGTTTTTATGAAAAATACACAATTTCAAGCAATTTTTAACAATTTAAGCATGGAAATGCAATGAAAGTGAATGATTAATGATGAATTCATGAAATTTAAATAATATCTAATGAAAATAATATAAATTAAATGGAATTAAATTCCAATTATGCCAAAATGCAAGACTAAGATGCCAAATTTTTTCATTTTTTTGTAATTTTTCAAATGCGATAAGATGAATGAATGAAAATAAATCACACAACACTCAACAAGGTGAACTAATTCAAAAACCTAGGTTTGCCAAAATGTTTAGTATGAACAAGGATGGATTGGGTTTGATTTGATGTCTAAGTGTTGATGAGTTTAGATCCTCCTTTCTCTACAAACAGTCAAGGACATATCAACCGAGTTGAATCTCTACTAAGCAAGAGAATTTACCTAATAGGTTGGGCTATCACTTGGAATGATGTGGAAACTTAGAAATTGCTAACTAATGCTTTAATGCATTCCTCAAATATGTAAGAAACCCTAATTATGTAAAACAATAGGTAAATTGATGAATTACGACAAATGCTTACAGACTAAGATGAAGGATAGGGATTAATAACTGACCATTTTTTGAAGTTTAAGATGTGGAATAGTCAAGGAAACTACCACTAGGACCTCTATCCAAGGTACTATTTTCTTTGTAGATTCTTGATCTTCTCCTGACACTGATCTTCACTGTATTTTTTGTTTCTGTATCAAAAGATGCAGAGGACACCTCCACTAGCGCCCTAGTCCAAGGCCACATGTTTTTTAGGATGTCAGAAGCTCTTTGGATGCTGGTTATCACTATATGTCATGCCCACATTTTCCTTGTGGTCACAACACACATCACACGTGTCATAGCCACATCTGTTATGTGGTTATGACATGAGATATGAAAAACTTTTCTCACACTGTCCTAAAAACCCCCTCGCATGCGTAAGCATGCTCGGCGGTGTTCTCTCATGGCGAAAACACTACAGTTTTCGGTGGGATATAAGTACAATTGCGTGCAACCAGACAGAAGCAGACCAACAAAAGGATCTCTACGACGCCGCTAACGTCATTGCAAGAGTGAGATTACCAAAGTTCCTAAATCTAAATCTCGGCAAATTCTGGCAGCATAACGCCTTACGGCGTTAGTGGGAATTACTTAGCACTCTTTTACGCACGTGGTTCGCTGATAGATTAACAACTTCCCACGACACCTTGTTCCGACTAAAACGACTAGTGATCTCCCTATTTAGTCAATTTTCAGCAAGGCACGGTTGTCTGTCTCCTCTCTTGTTTCCTGAAACATACTCCTCCTACGACTTAGCATTCTCAACAAGGCGGTTTGTTTGCTCTCTCTTCCCTTTTCTCTGGGTCTTAATTTTGATTGTATTTTTATCGCGCTCACCTTAACTATTTCTGTGATAATTGAGTTTGTTTATATTTCGGTCTCTCTCTCTTTTAGTTTCTATGCTTTCTTTATGTGTATCCGGTCCTTTCTTCATGATTTACGTCAATCAGGGTTATCACTGCATCTATTGTTGATATTAAACCTAACTTCCGGATGGTCTAGGTCACATAGGCTAGTTTACTACTTCGCTGGACTCGGTCTCCTAATCTTCTCCGATCTAGGTTCCTCTTCTACGTATGTATTAATTAATCTTGTTCCTAAGCAGATTTAGCGGAAGGGTCCGTCAACTTAGTTCTCTTATCCCATTTGGGAAGTGTCGTGCATTTTCTCCTCTGTGTTTTCCAATGTTAGTTTTTCTTCTTCTGACTCTCTTACAGGTTTACTTATGAGGACGTTTACTACAGTTGAGATTAAAATGGCCACATGGAATGTCTGTGATGGCTTCTTAAGTTTATTTCTAGTGATCTTTTAAGCAAGGTGTCGTGTAATTTTCCTCTTCATTTTTTAGGTGATTGAAATTACGTTGATAGTTGAAACTTCCGAGAAACTCATTCCGGAGTCATACCGTATATTCCTTTATGCTCTCTTTAACTTATAATTTTATTTTCTCTTAATTATAATTACTATTGTTATTATTACTAATAATTAATCTTAATATTTTTATTGTAAATCATATACCATTGTTAAGTTATGTAGGAGGCTCTTCTCTTTATAAAACCCTTACCATGGAAATATAACAAAATCCCCGTTTAATTACGTTTGTACTCCGCTTAAGACGAAAACATAATTCCCATATCTTGAAACCCCCCCCTTTTTTTTTTGACTTAATTTTGCACATCCCCTTGTTATGAATGATAGAGAGGGCCTCATAAAATGGCCCAAGACACCTCTTCTATGTATATATATACCATATATATAAATATATAGATGTAATTTATATACATATAGAACTATATAACTAAATATATCTATATTTATTTACACTTCCCTTTCAAAACATAATTTATATATATAGCTATATATATATATATTTATATATGACATATATTATTCCAACATATATATATATAGATATATATATTTTTGTTTTGTTATTTAAATGAACCAGATATATATATATATATATGACATATATTATGCCAACATATATATTTATATATAGATATATATATTTTTGTTTTGTTATTTAAGTAAACCAATGCTTATATGTTAGGGCTAAACAGCCCTAACATTTTTTTTTATGCTTAACATTTTATGTTTTCTGCTGTGAAGCAGAGAAATGGTGGCAGGGGTCGGGCCGCACAGAGGAACAGAGGCTGCGAAATACAGCGGCGGACTTGTATGTGGCGGAGCGTAGCTCCGCGGGGGTTTTAAGGGGCAGGGGGATGTGGGGAGGGGCGGAGCCCCGCCCACATCCCACGATGTGGGGTGTGGGTGGGGCTCCGCCCCTCCCCACACCTATGTTTTAATACAAACGGGGGTTGCGGTGGGGATTACTCCCCACCGCCCACCATATACAAGGCTGCGACTGTGTTTTCAACACAGCGTTCTTAAATATCGACAGTCCTACAATGTAATCCAGTTTTAATGCATTTTGATGATAATAAATTACATATAATATATTTATATATATATATATAATATATTTATATATATATATATATATTTATATATATATATATTTATATATATATATATTATTATTTCAGTCTCTTAATAAAACAATTTATTTAGTTTCTATTATTCTGTTTAGAAAGAATGATAATTACATACCAACTATATTATATATATATATATATATATATATTGATGTATATATATATATTTTATTTGGATATTACCATTCAACTTTCTTCATTACAACAGATAGTTAGTAACAACTAATATATATATATATATATACATATATATATATATATCCCATTTTCATAAATCACTCACTTTCTCAAATTGACAACCAGAAGTATATACATACTAGATTTCCCTTAATCTTTACAAATTAACTGAAAACATTAGTTAAGGAGAATAAACTTAAACATTTAACAACTGGCTTTTCCCTTATAGCAATGAACTATAAAACTAACATCTCAACTAGTTAAGCAGTTCTAATCTTACAATTACATAAACAAACTCAGATTAGATTGCAAATAAGAAATGAACTCTTCCTTTCATTAACATATTAAATACAATTTTAAAAGGTTTACAAAACAACATGACTTGAAAACCACATTCATATTATAGAAAAGTTAATTCTTCCACTACACATAGCAAGAGAATCAATTTTAAACCATGGATACAACAACTAACTTCCCAGATATGAACAATATACAACTGATAGCTTGTGACAACCAAGTAAAAGTCCATCAATAACAAGATCAGGGAGGTGATTTCCTTCACTCCCAGGGTAACAATAAATTACAACAATATCAAGAGAGGTGCTCTCTCTTCAACTCTCATGAAATGAACCTGGCCTAATTCTCATGACAAAGAAGAATAACTGTTTCTTCACAAATATAACTCCTCCCAAGCCAACCAAAAGCTCCAAGAGAAAACTTGCGTATCAAAGACAAACAAAGAAGAAAACATCACTCATCTAGCTCTCCTCCCTTCCGTAGACCTGCAAGTGGGTCACCCCCGAGCTAGGGAGACCATACTCACACCTGGGTAACTCAAGCACTCCACTTCACAACAGTAACAACAACAATCCCAAAGCACACAAACACCCGTGGGTAATTTACACAACACGGAAACTCAACTACAGTGAGTTTCATAAGGGGCAGGAGAGTGGACACACTCGACTCCAGAGTGTCACCCTGACAGATAAGTTAACCAATACAATTTCTCTTGGTCTCAAACCAAGTTTGATCACAAATTTTTAAGAAATTTGTATTTGACTCTCAAGTCAAAGATACAGTCACAGATACATGCCCTCAAGGCTTTCAACATCCCAAAAGATGGAAACAGGTATGCACCCGAGGAGGATCTCTCCTCCCCTACCCCAAACTTGATGAGCATTTCTCCCAAGTGGGAGAAGCTCTGTCAAACAACCTGACAACAAACCCCACAGAAAATAAATCTAAACACAAATTCACACACTTTACATACACATTCAGCAAAGGTAAAAATCAAACCAACCTTACAAAGCCCTCCTGGAATGAAGCTGTTGCAGAACCCATAGAGTTCTCTTCCAACCTTAGCCACCAACTCCCTCTCCCTTCTCTCTCCTGCAAGCTAACTTTTCTATTTTTGGTAAAAACAGAATGAAAGTTTCCCCACAATTCAACTAACTTCCTCCCCTCCCAAAATTGGAAACAAATAACCCCATTTCTTTTCAGTTTCGAGGAATGGGGAGGTGACACTTGTCACCTCCTCACCCTTTCCCCAAAACCACTATTCTGTCCTGGTGGCTTATGTCACTCACCCATCCCTAGAGTACTCCTTATCCCTTTCCTCCTGTCATTTCTCTTTCGCATGGGAGAAATAAAAGGAGTTAAAGGAGTAAAAGACAGGTGACCCATGCCTCTTCTTCCCTCCTTCACATGGGTGGCCCCACTTCACATGGGGGAATCTCACTAATGGAGAAGGTGACTTCAAGTCAATCCTTCAATAATGGATGGCATCTCTTACCTTGGGGATTGTAGAGGGGATGGGTTGGGTGTTGGTACAACCCATCATGTCCCCTCCATATCTCCAATTTTCGCCACTTAACTTCAGGGGGAAGTTAAGATGACTAGATGGAGGTTACTCAAGGGTTACCCATGCCAAATGGGCCCCTGGACCCATGGGGTATAACCCAGGGTCAACTTTAACTCATACAAGACACCCCTGGTCAAGGTAAAGCACAAGAAAAGGCCTCATAAATTTAAATAAAATAAGGAAATTCAATTTCAATCCTTTTTACAACACAAATTATAAAATAATGTTACATGAGGGTAGCCTAACCCACTCGACCATACGAAAGACCACATTACATCAGTACATCAAACACAAAGAGATCTTGGTTCCTCGTGGAACCAGATCAGCTTAACAGGGAATAACAAATAACAAGGTGCGGAATGATCTCTGAAATCTGTGGTTCAATTAGTAATTCTTGCACACTAAATTACAAGATCAGCAACCACATAAAATCATCATAGCCGAAGCAACTTAAAAGCATGCATTATCATGACATAGGACTAATTAACATAAATGAAATCATATTACAATTTTTGATCATCACCTAATTAATTTTTCTGAAATGTAAACTTATCCAAACATCACCCAATTAGTTTTTCTGAAATCATAATAAAGTTTAATAGTTTGACAATTCCGGGAACTGCTATCCCACAAATATAAAAAGTAATAATAACAGTAATGTAAATAGTCATAACAACAGAAGTAAAAAGGGCGGTCCTCACATCCTCTCCCCCTAAGACGGTACTTCCTCCTAGAAGTCGTCAAAAAGGTGAGGGTAAAGGGTCTTCAGTCTCTCTGCATCTTCCCAAGTCGCGGTGACTTCGTCGTATAGGTCCCACTGGACTCTAACCTGGTCCAGCTCTCGACCTTGAAGGGCCAGCGTCCGACGAGCCAATATGCGAATTGGCTCCAACACCAGCTGTCCGTCTGCCTCTACCTGAAGAGCACTCCAATCCAACACGTGAGATAAGTCAGAAATATATTGACGTAAAACTGATACATGAAATACATCGTGGATACGTGACAGGCTAGGTGGCAAGGCTAGACGATAGGCTACTGGTCCTATCCGCTCCAAGATTTCGAAAGGTCCTACAAATTGAGGTGAGAGCTTAGAGCCTTTTCCGTAACGGATTGGACTCTTGTGCGGCCGCACTCTCAAAAATACTCTTTCCCCCACAGAGAAGCTTCGGTCTGTCCTCTTAGCATTGGCATACTTTTTCTGCCTGTCCTGTGCTTCCTGAAGCCTTTGTCTTATCTGTTTGACTTGCAGTTCCATATTCTGAACTATCTCTAGGCCGATGACTGTTCTGTCCTCTATCCGATCCCAACTCAAAGGTGTTCTGCATGGTCTGCCATATAACGCCTGGAAAGGAGGCATACCCAACGAGCTATGATGCCCATTATTGTAGGTGAACTCAACTAGATACAGGTACTCCTCCCATCTAGACTGGTGGTCCATCACATACATGCGAAGCATGTCTTCTAACACCTGGTTAACTCTCTCTGTTTGTCCGTCAGTTTCTGGATGATATGCTGAACTAAAGTTGAGCTGTGTGCCCAACGCCTGATGTAAGGCTTTCCAGAACGATGAAGTGAATACGGAGTCTTTGTCAGATATAATGCGGCGAGGTACCCCATGAAGTCTAACAATCTGATCAAGAAACACCTTTGCCACTGATGGTGCATTGTATGTTGTGCATATTGGTGAAAAATGCGCCACTTTGGTCAGCTTGTCAACTGTCACCATAATAGCATCATGGTGACGTGATGACATAGGTAGACCAACGATAAAATCCATAGAAATGGTGTCCCATTTCCATTCAGGTATCTCGTGAGGGTACAACAGTCCCGCTGGATGCTGATGTTCGGCCTTGACCCTCTGACATTCCAGGCAACGAGCAACAAATTCGGCAATGTCACGCCTCATCCCAGCCCAATGATAAAGCTGTCGTAAGTCAGCATGCATCTTCTTCACTCCTGGGTGTGCTGCATAGGGTGCTCTATGAGCCTCTGATAGGATTACTGTGCGAAGATTACCTGCATGGGGTACATAGATGCGCTACCGATGTCGAAGCATACCATCAGACTCAAGGGTATATCCTGTAAATTTGCCCTCAAGGGCCTTCTAATTTAGTAATGCCTGCTGCACCTCAAGAAACCATTCGTCCTCCGGTAAATGCTGTAAGATGCGATCTTTCAAGTCCACCTTCAAGGTCAGGGTTAGGATCTTGTGGCGCCTTCGACTCAAGGCATCAGCGACCACATTCTCCTTCCCTTTGATGTAGTGGACATCAAAGTCGTATTTGCATAGGAATTCCATCCAACACTGTTGGTGGGCGTTCAAATTGGGCTGTGTAAAAATATACTGCAAACTATGATGATCCGAATGGAGTTCAAAGCGTCGACCTAAGAGGAAGTGTCTCCAGCGGACCAAAGCATGTACAACTGCTGCAAGCTCTAAGTCGTGAGTAGGATAGTTTAACTCATGTGTCTTTAGTTTCCATGATTCGTATGCGATCGCTCGACCACCCTGCATAAGCACGGCTCCCAAACCTTCTAATGATGCATCTGTACAAACTACAAACTCCTCTGTAGGATCTGGGAACGCTAAAATAGGAGCACTAGTAAGACGCTCCTTGAGGGACTCCAAAAGCCTTTTCACATTGCTCAGTCTAGGTGAAACCCTTCCCTTTTCGCTGAAGGGAAGTAATGGGATGTGCTATCCTGGAGAAGCCTTCGACAAACCGATGATAATACCCGGCTAACCCCATAAAGCTTCTGACCTCTATCACGTTAGTGGGTGCCGGCCACTCCTGAATTGCTCTGATTTTAGATGGATCTACGGAGATGCCATCGCCTGATAAAATGTGTCCCAAATACTGCACCTCTGTCCTGAAGAAGGTACACTTCGCCAAGTTGCCATAAAGCTTCTGCCCTCGTAATTGCTGCAAAACTTGACGCAAGTGCTCTACATGCTCCTCCTCAGTCCGTGAATAAATCAGAATGTCATCTAGAAATATGATCACGAACCGATCTAGGTAAGTACGGAACACCCTGTTCATGAGACTCATGAATACTGCAGGAGCGTTTGTCAACCCGAAAGGTACCACTATGAATTCATAATGGCCATATCTGGTTCGAAAAGCAGTTTTATGAATATCCACCTCCGTGATGCGCAATTGGTGATACCCAGATTTTAGATTGATTTTTGAGAACACTCTGGCTCCCTGCATCTGATCAAAAAGGTCATCAATCCTAGGCAGAGGATAACGGTTCTTCACCGTCACCTTGTTCAACTGCCTGTAGTCCATACATAGACGAAGAGACCCATCCTTCTTCTTCACGAAGATAACCGGTGCGCCCCATGGCGAAACGCTAGGTCGGATGTGCCCCTTCTCAAGTAATTCCTCTAACTGCAGTTTAAGTTCAGTGAGTTCATGTGTAGTCATCCTATAGGGTACACGGGATATCGGTTCTGCACTTGGCACCAAGTCGATGTGGAAGTCCACTTCTCTGCGTGGAGGCATACCTGGTAATTCCGGCTAAAATACATCGGCAAACTCTCTAAGGACAGGGTGATCATCTAAAGTAGCCTCAGGTTCATCCTCTGCTCTATCACTAACCGTGATGGCAAACATCTGACATCCCTTCCGCATACAGCGCTTAAGCTGCTGAGCGGATATCATACGAACAGCCGTGGGCTTTTGAATGCCCACTATCTCAACTGACGAACCATGATCGTCTAAACAGCTAATCGTCCTCTGGCGACAGTCAAGCTTGGCTCTATGTGCCGCAAGCCAATCCATACCCAGAACTACTCCGTAAGATCCTAATGGCATAATCCTAAGGTCACATGTTGTGGTGAATGATCCCAATGTGATCTCACAGTCTTTAACCAAGGTATCTACTGACATCCTGGCCCCTGAGGCCAACTCAACTTCCCACCTAATGTCTTGCCTAGAAGCCACCAGCCTGCAACGCTCCACTAACGATGTAGACAAAAAAGAGTCAGTAGCTCCTGAGTCAAAAAGGATCGAAATGGAAAAGTCTCCAATCGTACCTGCTGCCACGATGACAGAAGCCTGGAAATCAGCCTGGCGGTTATCAACCACTGCAAACATGTGGTGGGTTCTGCCCACGTCACCTACGGTCTGCTCAGATCCTCCTGATCGGGGCTGTCCCCCTGCAGTAAATCCCTGCGGGCACTCTCTAGCCAGATGCCCTGCCCCACCACACACATAACATGGTCCTCGAACCTGTAACTGCCCTAACTATGTTCTACCTGATTGTTGTTGCCCAGTCTGTCCAGTGGATCCCTGTGAGCCTCTGTAAGACTGCTGGGACCTCGCGAGTCCTGCCGATGAACCCTGCTGTCTCTGATCTCTGCGTGAACCCTGCTGCTGCCATCCACGGTTCTGTCCTCCCTATCCCCTCTGTTGAAATTTAGATTTTTGCTGATGTTGCTGCTGCTGTGGAGGCCTAGGAGGTAATGATGAAGGATTATATCCTCCTCTCTGTGTTGTATTTTGAGGCCTTTAGAAGTTTTACTGTTGTTGGGGATTACGTTCCTGGTACTGTGGGCATGAATTCTACCCTCGTCCCTGAATTTCCTCTGATATAAGGGCCTTTTCAACAGCCTCGCTCATGGTATGGGGATTTGCCATACGAACTAGTCCTGCTATCCCGTGATTTAGCCCTCTAATGAATTTGTGTATTAAGATTTTCTCGTCATGGAGGTATTCCGCGTAACGAGAAAGCTCTATAAATCGGCTCTCATACTGAGTAACGGTGAGTCCCCTCTGCTGTAAATCATGGAACTCATTGATCCTGCACTGTCTATAATGTTCAGACAAATATCGCGCATTGAAGCGCTCAATGAAGATGTCCCATGTGAGTGTATCCACGGATAGTCGGTGCTTGCACTCCTCTGTGCGCCACCAGGTGGCTGCTGCATCCCTAAGAAGATGGACTGCCACTCGTGCTTTCGTGTTGCTTCCATATGGTCGCAATGCAAAACACCTGTCCAAGCTAATCAGCCAAGCCTCGGCCATAGCTCCCTTTGTAGCACCTGCGAAAGTGGGTGGGTTGAGCCTCAGTAGATCTCTGATGGGGTCCCCTCTGTCTCTAAGTCTCACAAGTGGCTCTTCCACACCATCCTCATATAATCCATGCTAAACCTGTTCTGCCCCCTGGATCTCATCTCATCTCAAAAGTCTCAGAGGACTCCTGCTCCGTGCTTGGGAGGCTGACCCTACCTCCTCTACTGTTGTGTCGGGAATCTCAACGAAGGGCTCCACACGTGGCACCTCTAGTGGATCAACGCAGGGCTCCATACGTGGCTCAATACGTGACTCGGCACGTGGCTCCTCTCGCGGATCAACACGAGGCTCTATACGTGGCTTAGGAATCACTGGCGGTAACCTGTCTAACATAGTCTGTAGTGCCTGTAAGATCTGTGGACCTATATCCAATACTGGTGTCGCCTATGGTACTAGTGGTGCTTGTGGTACAGGTGGTGCAGGTGGTGCTGCTGTAACTACTGGTGTCACCTGTGGTACTAGTGGTGCTTGTCGTACAGGTGGTGCAGGTGGTGCTGCTGTAAGTACGGGTGTCAGTCCCTCGGCTAAGGAATCGCTGTGCACCTCGACTGACGCTATGTGGCATGATCACGCTCGTCGAACACGTCAGGGAGGCATCCTACAAAACAAGGTAGAAACTAATTAGCCAAGGTTGCGGAATAATAACGTGTCCAAATACGCTCAGTGTTTAAACTTGGCTCTGATACCAAATGTCATGCCCACATTTTCCTTGTGGTCACAACACACATCACACGTGTCATAGCCACATCTGTTATGTGGTTATGACACGAGATATGAAAAAACTTTTCTCACACTGTCCTAAAAACCCCCTCGCATGCGTAAGCATGCTCGGCGGTGTTCTCTCATGGCGAAAACACTACAATTTTCGGTGGGATATAAGTACAATTGCGTGCAACCAGACGCAAGTAGACCAACAAAAGGATCTCTACGACGCCGCTAACGTCATTGCAAGAGTGAGATTACCAAAGTTCCTAAATCTAAATCTCGACAAATTCTGGCAGCATAACGCCTTACGGCGTTAGTGGGAATTACTCAGCACTCTTTTACGCACGTGGTTCGCTGATAGATTAACAACTTCCCACGACGCCTTGTTCCGACTAAACCGACTAGTGATCTCCCTATTTAGTCAATTTTCAGCAAGGCACGGTTCTCTGTCTCCTCTCTTGTTTCCTGAAACAGACTCCTCCTACGACTTAGCATTCTCAACAAGGCGGTTTGTTTGCTCTCTCTTCCCTTTTCTCTGGGTCTTAATTTTGATTGTATTTTTATCGCACCCACCTTAACTATTTCTGTGATAATTGAGTTTGTTTATATTTCGGTCTCTCTCTCTTTCAGTTTCTATGCTTTCTTTATGTGTATCCGGTCCTTTCTTCATGATTTACATCAATCAGGGTTATCACTGCATCTATTGTTGATATTAAACCTAACTTCCGGATGGTCTAGGTCACATAGGCTGGTTTACTACTTCGCTGGACTCGGTCTCCTAATCTTCTCCGATCTAGGTTCCTCTTTTACGTATGTATTAATTAATCTTGTTCCTAAGCAGATGTAGCGGAAGGGTCCGTCAACTTAGTTCTCTTATCCCATTTGGGAAATGTCGCGCATTTTCTCCTCTGTGTTTTCCAATGTTAGTTTTTCTTCTTCTGACTCTCTTACAGGTTTACTTATGAGGACTTTACTACAGTTGAGATTAAAATGGCCACATGGAATGTCTGTGATGGCTTCTTAAGTTTATTTCCAGTGATCTTTTAAGCAAGGTGTCGTGTAATTTTCCTCGTCATTTTCCGGGTGATTGAAATTACATTGATAGTTGAAACTTCCGAGAAACTCTTTCCAGAGTCATACCGTATATTCCTTTATGCTCTCTTTAACTTATAATTTTATTTTCTCTTAATTATAATTACTGTTGTTATTATTACTAATAATTAATCTTAATATTTTTATTGTAAATCATATACCATTGTTAAGTTATGTAGGAGGCTCTTCTCTTTATAAAACCCTTACCATGGAAATATAACAAAATCCCTGTTTAATTATGTTTGTACTCCACTTAAGACGAAAACATAATTCCCATATCTTGAAACCCCCCCCCTTTTTTTTTTTGACTTAATTTTGCACATCCCCTTGTTATGAATGATAGAGAGGGCCTCATAAAATGGCCCAAGACACCTCTTCTATGTATATATATACCATATATATAAATATATAGATGTAATTTATATACATATAGAACTATATAACTAAATATATCTATATTTATTTACACTTCCCTTTCAAAACATAATTTATATATATATATATATATATTTATATATGACATATATTATGGCAACATATATATATATATATAGATATATATATTTTTGTTTTGTTATTTAAATGAACTAGATATATATATATATATATATATGACATATATTATGCCAACATATATATTTATATATAGATATATATATTTTTGTTTTGTTATTTAAGTAAACCAATGCTTATATGTTAGGGCTAAACAGCCCTAACATTTTTTTTTATGCTTAACATTTTATGTTTTCTGCTGTGAAGCAGAGAAATGGCGGCAGGGGTCAGGCCGCACAGAGGAACAGAGGCCGCGAAATACAGCGGCGGACTTGTATGTGGCGGAGTGTAGCTCCTCGGGGGTTTTAAGGGGCAGGGGGATGTGGGGAGGGGCGGAGCCCCGCCCACATCCCACGATGTGGGCTGTGGGTGGGGCTCCGCCCCTCCCCACACCTCTGTTTTAATACAAACGGGGGCTGCGGTGGGGATTACTCCCCACCGCCCACCATATACAAGGCTGCGACTGTGTTTTCAACACAGCGTTCTTAAATATCGACAGTCCTACAATGTAATCCGGTTTTAATGCATTTCGATGATAATAAAATATATATAATATATATATATATATATATATATATATTTATATATATATATATATTTATATATATATATATGTATTATTATTTCAGTCTCTTAATAAAACAATTTATTCAGTTTCTATTATTCTATTTAGAAAGAATGATAATTACATACCAACTATATTATATATATATATATTGATGTATATATATATTTTATTTGGATATTACCATTCAACTTTCTTCATTACAACAGATAGTTAGTAACAACTAATATATATATATATATATCCCATTTTCATAAATCACTCACTTTCTCAAATTGACAACCAAAAGTATATACATACTAGATTTCCCTTAATCTTTACAAATTAACTGAAAACATTAGTTAAGGAGAATAAACTTAAACATTTAACAACTGGCTTTTCCCTTATAGCAATGAACTATAAAACTAACATCTCAACTAGTTAAGCAGTTCTAATCTTACAATTACATAAACAAACTCAGATTAGATTGCAAATAAGAAATGAACTCTTCCTTTCATTAACATATTAAACACAATTTTAAAAGGTTTACAAAACAACATGACTTGAAAACCACATTCATATTATAGAAAAGTTAATTCTTCCACTACACATAGCAAGAGAATCAATTTTAAACCATGGATACAACAACTAACTTCCCAGATATGAACAATATACAACTGGTAGCTTGTGACAACCAAGTAAAAGTCCATCAATAACAAGATCAGGGAGGTGATTTCCTTCACTCCCAGGGTAACAATAAATTACAACAATATCAAGAGAGGTGCTCTCTCTTCAACTCTCATGAAATGAACCTGGCCTAATTCTCATGATAAAAAGAATAATAACTGTTTCTTCACAAATATAACTCCTCCCAAGCCAACCAGAAGCTCCAAGAGAAAACCTGCGTATCAAAGACAAACAAAGAAGAAAACACCACTCATCTAGCTCTCCTCCCTTCCGTAGACCCGCAAGTGGGTCACCCCCGAGCTAGGGAGACCATACTCACACCTGGGTAACTCAAGCACTCCACTTCACATCAGTAACAACAACAATCCCAAAGCACACAAACACCCATGGGTAATTTACACAACACAGAAACTCAACTACAGTGAGTTTCATAAGGGGCAGGAGAGTGGACACACTCGACTCCAGAGTGTCACCCTGACAGATAAGTTAACCAATACAATTTCTCTTGGTCTCAAACCAAGTTTGATCACAAATTTTTAAGAAATCTGTATTTGACTCTCAAGTCAAAGATATAGTCACAGATACATGCCCTCAAGGCTTTCAACATCCCAAAAGATGGAAACAGGTATGCACCCGAGGAGGATCTCTCCTCCCCTACCCCAAACTTGATGAGCATTTCTCCCAAGTGGGAGAAGCTCTGTCAAACAACCCGACAACAAACCCCACAGAAAATAAATCTAAACACAAATTCACACACTTTACATACACATTCAGCAAAGGTAAAAATCAAACCAACCTTACAAAGCACTCCTGGAATGAAGCTGTTGCAGAACCCACAGAGTTCTCTTTCAACCTTAGCCACCAACTCCCTCTCCCTTCTCTCTCCTGCAAGCTAACTTTTCTATTTTTGGTAAAAACAGAATGAAAGTTTCCCCACAATTCAACTAACTTCCTCCCCTCCCAAAATTGGAAACAAATAACCCCATTTCTTTTCAGTTTCGAGGAATGGGGAGGTAACACTTGTCACCTCCTCACCCTTTCCCCAAAACCACTATTCTGTCCTGGTGGCTTATGTCACTCACCCATCCCTAGAGTACTCCTTATCCCTTTCCTCCTGTCATTTCTCTTTCGCATGGGATAAATAAAAGGAGTTAAAGGAGTAAAAGATAGGTGACCCATGCCTCTTCTTCCCTCCTTCACATGGGTGGCCCCACTTCACATGGGGGAATCTCACTAATGGAGAAGGTGACTTCAAGTCAATCCTTCAATAATGGATGGCATCTCTTACCTTGGGGATTGTAGAGGGGATGGGTTGGGTGTTGGTACAACCCATCATGTCCCCTCCATACCTCCAATTTTCGCCACTTAACTTTAGGGGGAAGTTAAGATGACTAGATAGAGGTTACTCAAGGGTTACCCATGCCAAATGGGCCCCTGGACCCATGGGGTATAACCCAAGGTCAACTTTAACTCATACAAGACACCCCTGGTCAAGGTAAAGCACAAGAAAAGGCCTCATAAATTTAAATAAAATAAGGAAATTCAATTTCAATCCTTTTTACAACACAAATTATAAAATAATGTTACATGAGGGTAGCCTAACCCACTCGACCATACGAAAGACCACATTACATCATTACATCAAACACAAAGAGATCTTGGTTCCTCGTGGAACCAGATCGGCTTAACAGGGAATAACAAATAACAAGGTGCGGAATGATCTCTGAAATCTGTGGTTCGATTAGTAATTCCTGCACACTAAATTACAAGATCAGCAACCACATAAAATCATCATAGCTGAAGCAACTTAAAAGCATGCATTATCATGACATAGGACTAATTAACATAAATGAAATCATATTACAATTTTCCATCATCACCTAATTAATTTTTTTGAAATGTAAACTTATCCAAACATCACCCAATTAGGTTTTCCAAAATCATAATAAAGTTTAATAGTTTGACAATTCCGGGAACTGCTATCCCACAAATATAAAAAGTAATAATAACAGTAATGTAAATAGTCATAACAACAGAAGTAAAAAGGGCGGTCCTCACACTATATAAATTGTTTTAGTGTTTGCAACACTAGAGGACAATGCCACTAGCACCCGTGTCCAAGTAGTCCTTTTCTTCAGGGATCCAAAATCTGAACAATGTCTTACTATTCCCTACAACTCCACTCCATCAAGATGTGAAACTTGTAACTTGTAATCACAAGGAGAGTGGTTGGGGGTTGCGGTGTTTAGAGGCTTGCCTTAGCCAAGCCCCAGAGAGACATTCAAGTCTTTCAAACACCGTTGTTAGATAAAGAGTGTGTATCCCTATGGGATAGAGGCAAAAACAAATTGATGAATGATTCAAACACAAATAGATATCACCTTGGAAGTGTAGATCTCACATAAATGAAGGCTCTTCAATCACATGAGAATATGAAGCCAGATCTACAATCACAAATACAATAACAATGCTCTACTCTACAACAATGAATATCATGGATGCTCTAAAATCACAAATTTTCCAGAAGTTCATACTCATCTTCTAGTTTGCAAATGAAACACTACACATGCTTATATATGCAACTACACACATTCTTGCTAAGAATTTTGCAATTCAAACTTGAGATGTCGGCATGGAACCTAATTAATAGTCACCAAACTGACATTTGAATTTGGGGCTGACCCAAAATAAGGTAGGACTAGGGCACTAGCGCCCAAGTCCACCCTCCCATTTTGAGTCAGGGTTCATTAAAGTAGCATCCCCTAGGTCCTATTTGCCACAAGACTTTGGGGTTTCTCATTAGGATTCAAAATTAACATGCAAGATGCTTACAATGAATTCTAAGGACCTGAAAGCTAAACCTTAAGAGGGAAAAGCACCCAAGGGGACATTTTCTAACATAACACCCCTCTACCCATAAATCCCCTAAAATCCCAAGTCAAGACCAACAAAAGTACACATCATCGAAACTAGAAACTACCAACACACCGATGGGATTCAAAAATAAACATTTGGATGCCTCTCTACATAAATAAAAACATCCACAAAAGCTTAAATATGTTATCCCTCCCAAGCAAAATAAAAATTTGAAAAGGCTACCAAAGCCCACACCATCAAAAGAAAAAGAAAAAAACAAAAATGGTGTGGGTCCTTAAGCACAAAGAAAATAATCCAAATGAGGCATCCACCTCCAACTCTTAAAAATCCCAAACATCCCTCTCCCCATCTAAAAATCCCATAATCTATAATTGCATTTGGGTTCCTAAAAGCCCAAATCAACCATCCAAAAACCCCCAATCCCAAACACCATTACTACCCACCCCTCATCTAAAATATAAGCTTCAAAATCCAAAACGGTGTGTGAAACCATTGCTCTTGGTTCCCCTCCACCACATGGCATTCCCACATACCCCCATCTCTCCATATTTCATACACTATCCTACATATTTTCCCCATAACATCCCTATGGTCCATGCTTTTGCATAAACCTTACATAATCCACATAATCCATGTCATAATCTACTATCCACCATCCATTCCATCTTCTCCTATCTACCAACATCCATGTGCATAATGCTATCTCCATCTACCTCACAACTATCCAACATGGGACCATCTTCTCCTTGCTATGGAAACATATGCTAGAGTTTCCATTCCATCAAAAAAAGCAAAAAAAAAAAATCAAAAAATCAAGAAAATAGTAAAGAGAAAATCTATTCAATGGTGAAAACCACTCCTTGTGGCACCTTGGGCAAGTACCATGATAAAACGCCTTGTGAGCATCATGCATAATCCCTTTCCCATCCATTTGTACTCTATACTTGGGGGCAAAATCATATCCTTCATCCTTTGCATATCTTATCCCCCATCCATCCTTATCCTATCATATTCCTATCCACCATCCCCCTATTTATCCTATCATTTACCATATATCTTCCTCCTTAGATCTTGATAAAGACAGGGAAAATTATCAACAATATTCTTTGGATACCTCTTGGCATATGTCCCTTTCTAAGCATATCCTCCATCCATCTATCTACTATAAAATCCATCCATCCAATTGTAAGCCCATCATGGAAAATTCTAAGCATCATATCTACAATGGGGCATATGATTCCTATGCAACATAGCCTTTGGAGAGCATCCCCAACCCTCTCCATCCATCTATCATAAATCTCCTCTCTATCACCTTCCATCACCAATCCCTCCATCTACTTATCATGTATCCCTACCCAATCCTTTATCCCCCATCCTATCCCTTATCTTCATGTATCCATCTATCTATCAAAAATCTCCTATCCATTATGATTTCATCACCAATCCCCCATCCAATCTTATCACCTTATTCACCTTCACCTCTAGAATTGGTGTTCCCTCATCATTGGTATCCAACACTTAGGCTATCTAAATGTAATCCAATGCAACCATCTCATAATAAATCATTCCCTATCCAACTTAAAAAAATCCAAAAAAAATCATAAAATCTAGAAAATCTAAAAAAATAAAAATATCCACAAAATCCCAAAAATGCCCATTCCAAAATCAATAGCATCCCATCACCAATCAACCATACCACATTATCATCACTGTTATGTCGTAAAATATGCCCCTAGGAGTTTTACCTCCTAAGTTTATCTCCTAGGTCCCCTTAATTTAATCATGAATGTGTAAAACTCATCCTAGAGAAAGATTCCCTAAAACACATAACAAATGGGGCTTAGGGGCCACTTTAATGCTTAATTTAGATCCAAAATAGGCCCCTTGAGTTAGGCGTCGGGACCCTAGTCCAGATCTATTTTGGCAAGACCCAAAGTTTAATTGTTGGCAAAGTGACTATTAAAAGGTTTCCTTTGTCAGCCTTTTCAATTTGAATTACGAATGTTAGCAAGAATGTATATATAAACATGTTTAAGACTTCATTTTAACTAGAGATGGATAATGCAAACTTGTGATAATGAGCTAAAGATATTCAAGGGTTTCATTGTGTTGTAGAGCAGTAATGTGTTTTGTTGCAAATTTGGCTTCATCAATCTATCTCCTCATGGTATGAAAGATCTCCATTTCCCCATGAAGGCTTCACATCTGAGGTGACATGTACTTTGTCTTTTAATAAATTTATCTTATCATTTATTTTTACCTTTATCCACCAAGGAAACATACTCTATCTAACAACGGTGTTGGAAGACTTGAATGCCATTCTAGGGCTTGACCAAGGCAAGCTCCTAAACACCACAACCCCCAACCCCTCTCTTGTGATTGTAGGTTATAGGTGTGGAATCTTGCGAAGAGGAGTTGTAGGATATTAGATCAAAAGATAAAGATTTAAGATCTAAATAAAATAGCAAAGAATATTCCTTTTTGGACAAGGGTGCCCATACCTATGTCCTCCTGATTACTATTGTTAGAAACTCTGAAGTAGGTTGCACACTACATCACCTTACAGTTCCAAATCTACAAAAAAAGTTGCCTATTGGACTAGGGTACCTGCACCAGTGTCCTTGAAGTTTCTTCTTTTTGGAAACTGAGTCCTGGTATATTTCTAATCTGTATTTAGTACCTCTCTATGTGATCATTTGTCTTGTTTCATCTATTTTCTTATGATTTCATATAATTAGGGTTTAAGGCTTAATCAAATTAGGGTTTAACAAATTATCAACATATTCCAACTTTCCTTATCATTACAAAGTGACACAAAACTTGTAGTTGAGTCCTCTTACAATAGTAGTGACTTAGCTTGGTTTATGTCCTTTAATGTTATATGTGAAAGTGGGTTTGATTGAATATATCTAAAACACTATCAACCTCATCATCATTCCCACATTTCTTACATAACAATCATAAATTAGAACTACATATCATCACCACTCGCATCTTAATGTACCTTGATCTCATGGATATAAAGTATGTATGCAGTTTGGAATATGAAGGAAGTTTCTAGTACTTAGGTAGATAAGATGCACCCACCCAACTTGCTTGGATGGTCCCTATCCCCTGAGCTTACACTATATCCCAAGCATTGCATGACCTATCAAAGTAATCAACCCTTAACAAAAATCATCAACTATCAAATTAGCATCAACCACAACTTCTAACCATCATATCTTGTGCCAATCTTACAACATCAACCATCAAAACCATTCCCTAGTATATATCATTCCTACAATGGGCATGATCCAATCATTCATCGATTCCTACCTTAGGATATATCATTCCTACAATAGGCAGAATCCATCATCCAATCATCATCCATCTTGGGAAGAGATACAATGGCTATTTGTTTGGTTCATTGGTCTTTCAGCTCTTGATTTTTGTATTTTGTCCTATTTGAAGATTATTTAAAAGATACCTTGGTCTCACTATATCATGGTATGTGGCTAAAACATCTAGAATGGGGCATAGTATTGCTTTTGTATGTTGTGCTTGTGGGTTGGTCTCATTACTCCAAGCTAGTATTCATATCTTGTGAATTGTAGGGTTGGTTCTAGCATATTGATATCCTTGTGCATCTAAGGTTCATCATACCTTTTGTGTATTAAGGGCTTATTCTATGAGTCCCCTTCCCTCACTTAGACAAGGTTGTACTATCTTGGGCATGCATGGGACCATCCCTTTGTCTGCATGTCTAGTCCATGCAAATGTTGGATAAACATCATCACCTTGGTCTTCTACACCTTAGTGAAAATATCCACTTTGCTATAACAAACCTAGGATTGCTCTATCATTTTCTTCAACACAATAATCATTCATCTATCAATCAATCTTTCATCACATCTCTTATCCTCCATCCCTCAACCAATATGTTTCATCCATTTCGAGAGCACACCCATGTTCTTGCAACCCGCCTGTCCTCTTGAGGGAGCGTCACCCTTACCAATCATCCCTAAACCTAATCCTATTCTTCTAAACCAAAATATTTTTCTATCCAATCCAACTCTATATTTTAAACTTCTTCAAAATAATGTTACTTAATTGTAACACCATTTCAAAGAGGGGAAAAATGTAGACACCTAAAATTGACTTGCCCTACAAGCCAATTTCCCATATCTCTACACTACCAATTATCCCTTTCATCAATTAAATAAATAAATCCAATTTATTTAATTAATCTACCCTTAACCACTTATCCCTAACCATTCATCTTATTCACCCCTTTGTGATAAATTAATTCATCTAATTTATCACAATACCTTACAGCTTCGTCCCAATTAATTAATTAATTATGTTATATTTTTATTTGGTTAATTTATCCATCTTCCTAATCTTGATTAATTAAGTAAAACATACTTATTTAATTAATATACCTTACTATACCATCTAAACCTAGCCTAGTTGATTAAATATCAATTATTTAATTAGCCACCCTAGCCTACATAATCCCTAGACCTAAATTAATTAAATAAATCATTATTTAATTAATCTTAATCCTCCATTAACCCATCTACTAATTTTCTACAGCCATATTAATTAAGTTAAACACTTAATTAATATGGTCAAACCCCACTTAACACCTTCTCCCACACCACACAAATACAAAATTACATGTATTTTAACCAAAAGGGTCACATGACCCTTACACCTCACCTTTCCTTTTCCATGTAAGAGTTCTTCTCCATACAAAGAGTTTACACATGGTTCCCAAAAGAATACATGTGTCACATGTCTCCACATCCTTCCATAAACTTAAATTTTTAATTCAACACTCCCCCATAAAATGAATTTTTAATTCATTTTAATCCTCATCACCCTTCCCCATGTGATTTTAAAATTCACATTTAATCCCATCCATCCAATATTGTTGATGAGATCTTAACCATTGATCTCATCCTCTCATCTCAACCATTGATTCAAACTTTGAATCTCCACCATTGGATTGAAATCCTCTCCAACTAGCCTATAAATACAAGGCCAACCAAAGCCATTTTAACAACTTCTTCATAGCATTAAAACCATGTCAAAATCTCTCCAAAATCTTCTTATCCTAACATCATAATTCTAAAATCATCTCTCATCTCCTAGCCAAATCATCTCTCAATCTCAATCTCTATCCAATCTCTTATCAAATCCTTCATCCACATTGTGTTGAAATGCAATAGAGCAATCCACATACACCCAACATCAATTTGGGTAAAGCTATGAGAGCTCTTGGGTGCACTCTCCTCAACCTTATCAAGGAGTTAGGGAGATTTGGAGCTTGTGAAAGGTATAAATCTACTTGTTTTTAGTTTCCTTTCTCATTATCTTGTCTTCATATCTTTTCTCATCTTCAAAATCTTCCCATGCAAGTTAAATTTCACAGGTATTCTACAACATTTTTCTAGATTTCTTGAGAAAATCTTACACACAATCCAATGAGAGTAGGAGCTTGTACATTAGTATTCTTCAAATTTTTCACTTCTTAGTTTAGTGTTTAAGCATATACATTGGAGGATCTTTACTCATAGGCATTGCAGCTTCTACTCATTAGCTAAAGGAGCCTTGTTTCATAACTCTCCTTTGTCCAAGAGATATTCTATGGTTGTTTATTTTTTCTCTTGTGTTTTTTCTAGCTCTTTATCTTATGACATTTTGTAGGACATTTGTATATCATCACATGATTAATGTTGTTATAATACCTACTACTCTCAAGTGAGAGATTCATGAGTTTTCTTGCATTTGTTGCCTTGTCTTGCTTCTTGTTTGCATCTTGGGATCATATCTCCCATTTTTTCCCATACACACATTAGGGTGTCACAAATCTTTGTAGACCTAAGATTTAGCAGCTATAGATCATTTTTATTTTGTTGTTTTTAAGTTCTAGATGCATGCAAGATGTAAGAGCACACACAAATTTCATTCCATTGTATCATTTGACTTCCATTGGAGGTTGAACAACCAAAATAGAGGCCTAACCACCTTAATAGGCTCCCAATTAGTCACAAACTTCTTTTCTATCCAAAAAGAGGTATATTGTAGTTTCATAATCACACAAGGGTTTACATTTACTCACCTTTCCTTTATTATTTTATCATTGCATTTGTTTTAAAATCTCATAGATTAGATTTTTATCATTATGTTCTTATATATATATTTTTGATGCTTTTTGTTGAGTATTTATGTTTCCTTATGTGTGGATAGTATAGGATATATCTAGAAACATTAGTTTTTTGTTATTTTGGTATGACAACATGGTATAAGGACCACAACATGACTTTTAGATGATAACATGGGTGTGCTAGTATATATACTAGATAGCTTATGTATTCATTATCCAAGTTCCTTGTTATCTCATGTTTATTATTCTGTAACTAGTTCTTATATTCTATTCCTATATTTCTAGTTATTTTTTATTTTCAATTTCCTATCTTAGTGTTCTTATGTATTCAATACATGTAGTTTGAGTAGGTAGGAACACATGTAGATAAGATGATAAATTATTTCTTAGTCTTGTCTAGTAGAGGTAGTTTAGTTGAAATTTTAAACATTAATTAGAGAATCAACTTTCCTACATTACAAGAGTTTGGTAAAGGGGATCTAGGAAGAGGATTTTTTTTAGGTTTTAACTCTCTATAAGTTTGAGTGTTCTCTTCTTTGGTCCTAATTATTTCATTAATTCCACTTTGTAAATTTGGACCATAGTTATCAAATTTATTATCAAATATTAACATTGTAGAAATTGACCTATCTAAATAGTATCCTACCTCAATTTCATGCTCTTTCCTACGTGAAAGACATAATTCAAGTTCATTTGAGTAAGATATGGATATCTTACCTATTTCCTTCACTCTCTATGCTGTGTTTTGCTTCCACTCAAGCTCTAGTGCTAGCCTTAGGTTGCAATTATTCTTGAAAACAAACCTTTGTTCATCATTCTTTATATTTAAAATATGATTACTTCTCTAGGTTACTTGACTGAGTTGCCACTCCACTTACAAAGGAGAATAGAAATTTGGACAAATTTAAAATATTAAACAACACACGTTAAGTTAGTCATATTGATGCTTTCAATTATCAAAGTAAATCAAAATATTCAAATTATTAATTATTTGTCCCATTTTGAAAATAATTCTTACAAATCATTAAGAGTACAACAATCTTATGAGAGGTTTTACAAATAAATACAAAGTTAGGAAATTATTTTTCAATTCTTCAACAATTTTGAAATAAATCACTTGGAGATACCATGACAGAAACTATTTTCTTCCATCATACATCCTAAAAATAATTAAGAAAGATTTAAAAAATGCAAACTAGAAACCTTTAATTGCAAAAAGGGTGATTTAAAATTACAACATTAAGAAAATGAAAGGAAATTTGTGCAAATGGATCAAATCCATTCCATCATCTATGTAAAGAACAAGTTAGATCTTACTTAGTGATGATTGTCTTAGCACCTTTTAACAAATGGAGAAACCAAAATATAAAAAAATTGTAGAGGATTGAAAACATATCAAATATAATAAGAGATTTTAATGTCTCTAGAAATGACACCAACTGTTAGGGATTATCTTCATATAAGGTTTAACATTCCTAATGAATTATTAGGTGTAAGAGTTAGATGATTTTTTATGATGAAAATTACTAGGTTAATAGGCCTACCAACAAGAGAAGGCTCATCTCTCCTATACTATGATCTCAACTAATCTCAAGGGGCTGATCCTACAAAGATCTCATAGATATATGCAAGGGTTGGTTCAAATTTACTCAAATGATTTAAATAACAACAAATGATTAAATAGTTTTGATCATTTCATTTGAAACAATCTACTAATGAACTAGGCATTTGAGACACATAGTTGAATCCAATTTCTTTATAACTAAATCTTGTTTTATCTCACATCAAATTGGTATGGAGATACTAAAAATGTAAAAATTGGAGCATCCACAAACATATGAGTAGAGTAATTTAATATGAAAGAACAACAAGACATTCCTTTATGCCATTAAGAAAATTGTGGATGAATAAACAAAATAAATTATATTTTAAGAGATTTGTCATTTTAAAATGTAAAGTAAGTGATTAGAGAAAATTATAGATTGGTGCAAAAACCAACAACTCAAATTAACTAAGCATGCAACTCATAGTTTTAGATAAACTATATATTTTAGGAGCTTTGTTTTGTAAAAATTTAGTCTTTAAATGTATTTCCATCTACTATAATGCACTCATTCATATTAATCCCTTGTTCAATTCAACTATCCTATATGTTGTGTTTAAAGATATTTCTATACAATCGTTGACTATATTACTAATTAAAACCCAATACAAACATAGCAATTATATACCTAGAAATTAAAAAAAATATTGAAACACTCAATTTAAAAAAATGGAGACAAGATAAGAAACACACACATCCAAACTATGTATCACACATAATCTTCTACTCTACAACTTTCCACTCTTTTACATTTTGAATTCTTGGGTCATGGACGCGAGTGATTTGGGCCCCCTACCTCCCCACCCCTCTCTCCTTCAGTACGAGTTGACCCTAGTATAACCTCGGGTTGTCCTTCTGAACCCATGTCTTGGGTGGATGCTTCGGTTTCCAAATCTTGGAAGAATGTCCTTCTAGGGGACAATGATCATGTTAACTTGCCTATTGTTCCAAAGCTATTGGAGTCAGAAAATGGGTCTGCCTTAAAACTCCCAGATCTTATAGTGGAGAGGATAGTCTCTTCGATGGAGCAAGATATGGTGGGTAAATTCTTCTCCTTCAAGACAAGAATTGATCTAGTTAGAAGATGGGTGGCTGCTAAATGGAGACTGAAAGATAGAGTGTCTGTCAGTGCTATGACAAGAGGACTATCTCATAAAATTTACTTCCAAGGAAGACCTAATCTCTGTTCTTACTGGAGGTTCTTAGATGTATGGAAAGCACAATCTTTCCCTTTGCAGGTAGAGGCTAGGCTTTGACATTGCTACAAACCTCAATAAGACAACCCTAGTGTGGGTTAGATTACCAAGGCTCCCATTGGAATATTGGGATGAAGAAGTGTTCACCTAGATAGCCACTTTTGGGAATTTTATTGCTTCGGATAATAGTACAAAAGATAAATCTAGGTTAGTATTTGCTTGCTTTTGTGTTAGTGTTGATATTCATAGAACCCTTCCTAACTCTATAACTCTAGATTCTAAGTATGATCAATAGAGTTAGACCATTTAGTATGAAAACACAATGATGTTCTATCAAGACTATGCTAAAAAGGGACATATGATAACACAGTGTAAAGCCCCTTGAACACAACCCTGTACTAATACTAGGGTTCATGAGAGGAAGGATGAAGAAGACTACTCCTTCACAGAGGGTATTCTTAATACTATAATCTCTCCTCAAAAGGGTCATGAAGAGGGAGAGGAGAAGGAAAACAATAGCCTCAAGGGCCAATCTGTAGAAGAACCCCATTTTACTAAGGAACCTAGTCCCCAAGGTGTGATCAATAGGCTTTCATAGTGGTTGATCAGAAGGGCTTGAAGTAGGTAGAGCTTCAAAAGGAGGAAAACCCTCATACCCCCCAAAAGGATATGGAAGAAGGGGAAATCCCCTACACTGTAGTAACCATTCTTGGATAGAGGGGAAGCCTTGTTGATGGGATGGATTTAATTGCTGGTTCAGGCCCTGTCTTCAAGCAGATTAACAACCCAATGGTTAGAATGGAAACTGAAAGTAAGAGAAAAGGAATTTCTTCACCAAGGAATAGTCCCTTTAGCATGACCTTGGGAGTAGGAACAAGAAGATCAAGTATTGAACAGGAATTAGATTGCTGGATAGTAGCTAAAAGGAAAGGGAGGAACCCAGGGAAAAATATAGAAAATGTGGGAGTTGAAACCAAAGAAGGTAGGCCCTCCCAAAGAGAAACAAGACAAAGGGAATTCAACAAGGATATAACCATGGGTAGATAAAGGACACTAGAGACCACCTCTAGAAAGTCTCATAAATGAGAGTCCTTTCATGGAACATTAGAGGACTAAATAGTTCTCAAAAATAGTTCTTGGTCAAGAACTATATTTTAGATTACAAAATTGACATTCTTTTGTTATAGGAGGTTAAGATGAGAGAAGACAACTTTCAAGTTATTGTAAAGGCCTGTGGCCTAATGATGACGTTTGCATCAGTGATGTGACTGGAGCTTCAAGAGGAATTATCACGATGTGGAATAAGAATATGGTCAAAGGAGAATACCTCAATCAAACTAAGAGTAGTTTGAGCATCAAGTTCTCTTCCCATAACAAAATTTGGAACATTATTAACATATATGCCCCTAATCAGAGAAATTAAAGGAAGGATTTGTAAAAAGAGTTAACCTCTTATATAGGGGACAAAAAGAATGAATAATGGATGCTTTTTGGAGACTTTAATTCTCCATTATACTCCTCAAAGAAACTTGGAGGTATCATTGACTATTCTGATAGAATGACTGACCTTGTAGATTTTCTTAATAATGACGGTCTTATGGATTTAGACCTCCAAGGACAACTGTTCACTTAAACCAATAGGAGGAATGGGGATAACATGATTCAAGTTAAGCTTGATAGATTCCTGGTCACCACTAATTGGGAGTATATTAGTTCTTATCTCCTAGAAGCCCTCCCTAGAACTACTTCAGACCATAACCCTCTGCTGCTATCTTGGAAAGATGGGGATCATAAAGATCCTTACCCCTTCAAATTTGAAATAATGTGGACTCATCACCAAAGCTTCAAGGATCACATTTCTAGCTAGTGGGGTACTGCTATACAAGGATCTCTTATGTATAAGCTGGTCCAAAGACTCATCATTGTTAAAACCAAAGTGAAAGGATGGAACAAATACACCTTTGGGAATATCTTTAAACATAAGAAAAGGATCTCATCCAAATTCTTTGATATCCAGCTGTAGATGACCCAAGGTGACACTTTGGAAGATACTTATTAGCAAGAGGACTCTAAGAAAAGAATAAAATGAAATGTTGAAAAGGGAGGAAATATATTAGAAATAGAAATCTAGAGTGCAGTGGCTATGGGAGGGTGACAGGAACATGGCCTTCTTCCATCAATCTACTATGAGACACAGGAAGAGAAATAGCACAATAAGGCTAATTGATAAATGAAGGACTAAAGCTAATACTAAGTTCTAGGTGGGATAGGTGGCTTTTGGATATTTTCAGAACTTGCTAACTTGTCAAGGATCCTTTGAGATGGGAGGAATGAACGAATGACTATTGGAAAACATCCCCACCCAACTGTGTAGAGAATATAATGACCTTCTTACTAAATTAGTTTTAGAGGAAGAAGTTAAGGCTAGCCTCTTCTCCATGGGTGCCTTTAAGGCCCCAAGACTAGATGGATTCCCCTTAGCCCTCTTCCAAGAGTATTGGGATATTGTTGGTCATGATGTCACAAAGGCTGCCAAACACTTCTTTAGACTTGGGAAGCTCCTAAAACAACTGAACAACACTTTTATACCCTTGGTCCCCAAGAATAATGACCCCATCTCTATGGGGGATTTTAGACCCATAAGCTTGTGCAATATGGTCTATAAAATATTCTATAAAATTCTAGTTGTCAGGCTTCAACCTATGTTGGAAAAATTGATTAGTGGAAGCCAAAAAGGATTTGTCCCTGGTAGACAAATTATTGATGCAACCATCTTGACTCATGAAATTATTCATTCTATGGACAGAAGTAATCTCCCTGGTATGGTCTTCAAACTACACATCTCTAAGGCATATGATAGGGTTTCTTGGGACTTTCTCTTTAAAGTCCTTGGGAAGGTTGGTTTCCAAGATAAAGTCCTCAATTTAATCAAGGCTTGTGTCACTACTATCAAGTACTTTATTCTGAATGGTACCTTGAGAGGGTTCTTCAATGTGGGGAGAGGGCTAAGGCAGGGCAATCCCCTATCCCCATATCTCTTCATAATGATGGTTGAAGTGTTAAGTAGAAACATAATGAAATTGTTGAGGGCTAAAGATATCAAAGGCATTAAACCTACCACCTCAGTGGACCTTGCTACCATTCAGTAGTTTGTTGATGATACCATACTTTTTGGGGCTGCTTCTATGGTTGAATCTCATAAATTGAAGAGATTGTTGAATGTGTATGCCATTGTCTCAAGCCAATGTATCAAGTATGAGAAAAGCCAAATATACTTCTTCAACATGAGGACTAACCTATAACATAAAATTAAGGACATCTTGGGTTGTGTTGGAGCTAAGTTACTTGGGACCTATCTAGGTCTCCCTTTATCTATTAAGGAGGTTTCCCCCATGTTCTTGAATTCTATTCTTGAACAGATCTAGAAGAAGTTGGTTAGCTAGAAGGGTAAACTACTGAGCCAAGCCGGTAAGTTTCAACTCCTAAAGGCTTCTCTCCAGGGGGTCCCCATCTATTTTTTATCTCTTTTTAAAATCCCCAAATACATCAACTAAAAAATTTGAAAAAATCTAGAGGAACTTTCTTTGGATGGGGGTGGAAGAAAAGAAAAGGATTGCTCTCACAAATTGGGATAAAGTCTGTTTACCTAAACTCAAAGGAGCTTTGAAGTTAAGGAAAATTCACTGACCAATAAATCTCTTATGGAAAAGGTTGGATGGAACCTTTTGATTGATAGTAAGGACTGGGGTGGCATCATGAGGAATAAATACCTTTCTAATGAGGCTCCCAATTGGTTTATTGCCACCGTTGGAATTCCCAAAGGATCTATTATATGGAACAATGTCCTAAAAACTAGAGCACTACTCTAGAAAGGGATCAAGTGAAAACTTGGCAATGGGAGAGTTATAAGATTTTGGGATGATAACTAGCTTAAGGAGCAACCTCTTTCAAGTAATCAAAATCTTTAGAGAGTAGCTGATCTAGCCACTAGATTTTTGGGGGCTCAAGCTTCTTATTAGATGCTCCAAGAGGGTAGAGTTCTCTATTGGAAATAGATATTAGGATGTTGTCAGGGTCACAATGGCCTTTACCAAATTGTTGATGAGCTTCAACAAGACCTCCAAAGGTGCAAAATCTCTTTATTCCCTTTTACAGATGAACTTCTTTGGGCTAAAGTTAAAATGGGTACCTTTTCTGTCAAATTGGCTTATAGTCTATTGTTAGACTCTGTCAAAGATAATAGCTTCTAGAGAAAGGTGTGAAACCACAACCTAATTCCTAAGGTGAATTTATTTTAGTGGCTTGCGACCCATAACAGGTGTATTCTTCATCAAAAGAAGGAGGAATCTATCTTTCACCTCCTTCTCCACTGTGAGTTCTCTAGGGATGTGTGGAGTTTGGCATTCCAAAACCCTAGTATCTATTGGAGTATGAATTTAGATTTGACCTATTTCATAAATAACTAGACCACCTCTTTCTTCCACCCCATATTTAAGGAGTTGTGGTATCAAATTCCCTCTCTTCTTACTTGGGGTTTGTGGAAGGAGCGTAATAACATGATCTTCAGGGAAGTTGGTTTACAGATTTTTCCACCTAACTCTATATTCTCACGACCATACAAGTGACAAGTGTACCAATAGTTGAACCAATTTTAATGATAATTTACAATGATTCTCTACTTATTTAACAAAGTGCATCTACCTTCTAATGATTTACAATGAATGGAAACTTGGATTGCTTTTAACCAGAAAGCAAAGAAAAGGTGGTACTTTTAACCAAAAAGCATAAAGGTAGCAAATCTCAACATCAACTGAATTCAAAGGAAGTATAAAGACTTTGACAACAATAACTTCAACCAATACAATAAAGAACTACACCAATTTTCATACAATCACTACTGTTACCATTCATCAAAAGATAAATATTCACACTAATGAGAAAAGAATATAAATCATCCAATTACTCCAATGTCAAATTAATAACCAGTATCCAACAGTATATTCAATGTAGAAAGAATAAACATTTCAAATAACCATAACACAAAGTCTATGATCACTGAAACTCCACTGTATTGATTTCAATTCATATATCAAAGTAACTAAGCAGAAAAGTAACACACCAAATTGATCTCCAACTAAAACAAAGTTTGCCAAAGATTTTAAACATCAATAGGCTCATTGAATTTATAGCCTTGTCACCAATAACTATCTTTTGAAATAATGACTTCTTAAGGACAACTGATATAAAGAAGTCTTTAAAAAAAATAAGAGAGCCAATAGTTATTACAACAAATGAAAATTACTAAAGCATAAGAAAAATCATTCAATTAATGATTTCCACATCATCATCCACAATAGTCTCCCTTTGCACCGCTTCTTTTTCCTTAGCTTGTCCATCTTCGGTACCTAAATCCACTTGTGTCGCTTGATTTTCCTGTCATCTAAACTTTGCCTTGTATGCCTGGTACCTATTAATGATTGGTGATAACACCACACTGCTTGGACTACCGGTTATACTAACTCAAAGTTTCTTTTTGTTTATCATCCTGTCAGCATCTGCCACTCTTTTATGCACATTATCTTTTTCATTTTTGAATGTTCTGATATAGGTGGCTATTCTTCCATATTTTCCAAGTGATTCACCAGTGATAATATCAAAATCTACAATTTCTTCATCCACGATCTTCTTGAAATTTTGCTTAATTTCCTTAATTTCAAGTAGCTTATCCTCATCATTGCCAAAGGCTTCTATCTCTAGGATTCCAAAGTTGCTTTTGAGATCCCTTTGATCCATGTAATAATGAGATAAGGTGCTCCTCATTTCCTCCTCAACCGCTCCTAATATAGACATTTTCCACTTAAGCATGTCTGTCCACATAGTAGAGTCCATCTCCTTGGGATCATTCAAAATCTTCTTAGCCATAACAATGTTGATATCCCAGCCATATATTGTACTTATTTAGAGACCAGGGAAAGGCTACTATTATCTTTTCTAACATTTTGTAATTCAAGCACCAATGCTTCCCTATTGCTAGAAATAGAATTAAATAACTTAACAGATTCTTCTATATAAATTAGGCCATCCAAAGTTACCTTTTCAATTCATTTCTCTACGATGCAACTCAGAGCTTGAGACCATTTAATTTTCTACAAGAGGTTGGGGTTTGGGTTGTCTACACTTACATCAAGCAACTTGCCTATTGGTTGGGTAGTGATTTTCAAAATGGACTGAATAAACAGAGTTAAAGAATTTGCCTATTTCTACAATTTAGCATTCTCTTGTTGTTCCTTCTTAATTCTCTTTGATAGAGTGCTAACTGAGAATTTAGCATGGTAAATTTATCCCTCTATAGTTGAGGGTCACATATCAACTCGACTTAGATTAAAATCAGCTTCAATCACTTCATCCTCATTCTTATTACCCACTAGGTCAGCAATCTCCAAAATGTGGTGCCTTGTGGAAGGGTCTGTAACCATCCTTGACATTCTTCTAGCCCGTTTTGGTTTGGGTATTTCTTGTAAGAGCTTAGACACAGTATCAACATTGGCATCCACCATAGGAGAATACCTTTTCTTTTTCTCCACAACTTTTTTCAACCATGTAGGGGATGAGGAAGAAGAAGCATTAGCATTCACAACAACATTCAATATCACACCATCTGAATGCATAAGAGGGGAATTGTGCTCTAGAGGATTGTTCAAGCTGAGGAACTTGGATTACCAAAAAATGATTGGATCATATTATCTTCACCAAGCTGGTTACAAATTAAAGAATCACTATCATTAACAAGGGGGTTTGAAAGAGGCACATGGTTTGCTAGAAAATGCAGAGCAACCAATCTATTGTCAACAACCACAGGCTGGCTATCCTATTCACAAGTCATCTTTAATCTCCTTATATCTTCTAGTTTCTCGCCATCTCCACCTAATTGTGAGCCAACTCTATGAAGAGTTGGCTCCAAAATAGATGAGCTCTTGGGAGTGTGAGTAGCCTGGGACTTACTCTATTCTTGAACAGTTGACTCCTTTGGAGCTGTAGAACTAGCCTATTCTCTAAATTTTTCATTCAACCATTTCTTAGTTCTCCTTAGCACATGAAAAGAGTGAAACATTACATTTGTGGTTTCTTTTTCTGACCATCACACTAGAGGTAGAGGTTGCAAAGAGGCACTATGATAACCTTCATCTAATATGTCTGAATTGTCATCCACCATCTCAGGGACCTTCAATTGCAAGTCAAAAGCATGGACTTGGTCAATGGTTAACCACGTCCAACTTCTCCTTTGCACTTCTCTCTCATCCAAACAATACTCCAAAAAATCCTCAAGATGAGGCTTATGTGAATATGAACCACATCCATGCATATTTCTCTTCACAAAATTCTTACTATCAAAAGCTATCTATGTAGGTAACCTGTGGAAATTATACTCCACCAACAACTTCTCTACATTCTTTGCACTGTCATTGGTTTTACATCAATAGAAAGAAATGGGCACAGGGAATGAATACCCATTTTTCTTCATGGCATGGTACTTGACATTTATAGCTTCCATTTGATGGTAAACCTCTAAAAATGAAATCTAATGGATACCTTAGTAGTTTTAATTGGCATTTTCATAACCCCTTATCCTTAGATATGAAAAGAGGTCAAATTGAATATAAAAGCTTCCAAAATTCATTGCTGGAGCTTCTACTTTAGGAGATAACCTCCTCTCTAAGGTACCTTCAATTCCTTTTGCAATCAACATAGAGAAAGCATCATTCACCCTATGAAAATCTTTCATCCCAACACTCCTTTTCAACTGTGGAAAAAGTTGATACATAGGTGTATCTAGGATGGGAGCTCCTTGAGCTCTTAAACCAGGCCAGACAACCTCTCTATTAGCCAACACATACACCAATAGGGAACAAATATGGAAGCTCACCTTCTGCAAAAAATTCACTAGCTATTCATGCATGTGTCTGCTTATTAGTTTAGCCCAATCTATGTGATGGTCACCACAAATGAGTAGAATGAATTGACATATCCAATATTCAAAAGAATTAGACTATGTACTCCCAACAACTTGATACAACAAGGTGATCATATCATAAATCTCTTCCTTAAAGTGGCCTCTTTTTAGATTAGTAGGGATCCTGGACTTCCTTTTCTTCTCAACTTCCAACCAGCCCTTGGCAATGAGGCTTTGACACCAATCTTTCTTCTCATGGTAAAATCCCCAACAAGTGGAAAGAGAAACATCAATGACTTCCTCATAATAAACCAACTTCAAAGCAAGAGAAATAGCTTTGGAATCAATCTTAGTTATTACAGAGCCATCTAAGGCTCATATCTCTTATGAATCAGGGAAATAATTGTTAGCATAGGCAACAACTAAGTCAGGACAAGGCACAACAGGTGAGAATCCTCTAGCTTGGTCTAAGCCACTATTTACAATTTTCTCTTCAAAAAAGACCTACCTTCTAGCTACATTCTCCTCCAAAAAACTTCCAAATCTATGTGACCAAGGTATGTATCTTTCACCTTCGACAATCCATTCTTGATGACGAGAACAATTGGAGCCCCTTGAAACTTATACTTCATCTTGACCAATTTGAGAAACCAAAAAGTAAAAGACTTTGAAACATCTAAGGACACAAAGGAGGTCCACAATATATTTGTAGGAAAAGAATTATGTAGATTCATGAAAAATATTGTTCTTCCCAAATAGTGAGATAACTTGTATATGATGGATCTTGTGAATTCTCCATGAATGGCTAGGCTAGAAACTCTTGTAGCATATCTCCTTCATAGTATAATGAGGTTCTTCCTTACAAGGTGATAAATTTATTCAGGTCTCGTATCAAATTTCATTGATTCCCTCATAAACTTCATTTATCCCTGACGACGTGTCATACTTTGAAATTCATAAATAAGCCACTTTATTTCCCTCTAAAAAGAGTGCCTACACCTTTTCCAACATTCTAAATTTATTACAGGATGATAGGTACCACCTTTCTATACTTATCACCAACTCAGAAGGAGGTACCATGGGAATGATGAGCACATTTAGTCAGGAAGTCAAAGATTTTTGAAACTCTTGAACCGAAAGATTGAAGGTTCTAAAGTTTAAAGAAATTCTGACCTTCCGATAATAAAGACTTTCTGTTGTAGACAAAAGATACAAGACTGATGAGATGGACTTTATGATGCAAGTTTGTAACTAGTCAGGGAGTCAAGAGGTTCATGAACTTTTAAACTTGCTGACCAAGGTTCAAAAACACAAAGGATTACCCACCGGGCATAAAGATGACTAAGTAAAAGGAAAAACTTAAAAGTGAAGCATGAATGATGATGAATAAAGAATGGGAATGACTTAACACATAAATGCTTTAGCAAAATTTTGAAAGTGAGGTAACAATAGGCTCTAAATAGAGACAAGGACTAGACAGGATGCAGAGAATCTAGACAAACTTGGCACAAGGTCTTATTCCAAGGGAAATAGAGTCACACTGAAAATGACAACAAAACAAAAGAAAGACAAGGAAAGAGACTATGATATAGAAAAGACTATAATATCACCAATTATATAATTTAAGATCTTGCCCATTGTAGGCAAGAGGCAATGATGTCCCATCAGGATATGCTAGCAAGAATGCATTCTCACCAATAACTTGTTTGATCATGAAAGGTCACTTCCAAAGAGAGTCAAATTTCTTATGTGCTCCTTTTAGTTGTCTTCTTCTATCCCATAAAAGTATAGCATTTCCCACTACAAAATTTCTCTACCTAGCCTTTTTGTCAAAAAATTTCATTACTGCCTGTTGATGTCTAGTGATTCTATCCATAACCACTTCTCTTTGTTCCTCCAGTTTGTTTAGATACATTATCCTTTTCTCAAGTGTTGATTATAATTGCTCATCTTTAGTTACCTTTTGTAAATTAAGTGTTGATAATTCCAAAGGAATGGGTATGGCACTATCAACTCCATATACCAACTGAAAAGGAGACATGCCAATTACTCTTTTATAAGTTATTCTATCAGCCCATAGAGCATCATAGAGGTTCTTATGCCACCCTCTCTAGTTTTCATCCACCAGTTTCTTAACAATTGAGATTAGATTCTTGTTACTTGACTCATCTTATCCATTCCCTTTTAGGTAGTAATTAGATGAGTGAGCAAGGCCAATCCCATAATCATAGGAAAATAAAGAAAACTCAAAGGAAGAGAAACTACTTGCATTATATGTGACAATCTTTTTAGGTATACCAAATCTAACTTGGATATTCCCCTGAAGAAAATTGTAGACTACTTCAGAAGTTGTATGTTTCACAAGAATTGCTTCTACCCAATTGGTAAAATAGTCAGTTGCAGTGAAGATTTGTGTATGGCCTGCACTTGGATTAGGATTTATTGGCCCAATAAAATCCAACCCCCACCGTTGAAATGGTTCATTAATTATTACTAGCCTTAGGGGCACTTCTCACATTTTGATACCCTTAGGCATCATTGAACATATTTGGCTAATAAAAGCACTGTCACAAGATTTTAAAAGCAGTCATAGAAGCTGAAAAATATCCACCACAGGCTTCATTGTGAAAAGTCTTCAATAACTTCTTCTGTTATTCTTTATCAACACATCTCAAAAAGGTCACATCTACTCCTCTCTTATATAGATTTCCCTCCCAGAGACATACTTGCAAGCCTTGACCTTTAGGTTCCTTTTCTCCTTAGTGGACAAATGGGATGGACAGTCACCATATGTTAGTAGATAAGAAATGTTTAAAAACCATTCATCAGTGGTACTTGTAAACAAAACAAGAGGCAACTCTTCATCTCCAGTTGGTGTACTCTCAACAATCACTTGTATAGGCCTTTTCCTCTAACTAGATTGGTAGGTTTGAGGTCAATGTCATATTCCTATACCTTCGCCACCCAAGCTTCCATTTTGTTACAACCAATCTCCTGTTGGGTGAGGATACTCTTGATGTATCAAAGTCAGGAGCATAGATAATAGCATGGGAATGTAGAATATAAAACTTGAAATTCTTCAATGCTTTCACCACTGCGTACACATTCTTCTCCAAGGAAGAGTAATTCAACTCATTCTTCTTTAGAGGTACACTCAAAAAAGAAATGGGAGCTTCGATCTCTTGTTAATTTGTCTATAATAAGATAGTTGAAAGAGTGTGCTCGGATGCATAGCAGTAGATAATGAAATCATTTTCAAAATCAGGGTGCACTAAGGTAGGAGCATTAGTGATGGTTGTTTTAATATCTTCATAGGCTTTATTACCCTCTTCATTACATTTAAAAATAGGATGGTTCTTCATAATCTCTACAATATGTCTTGTTAATTCAACAAAATCTGGGACAAATCTTCTTAGAAAATTAACTTGAGCAAAGAATGATCTAGTGTTGCTCTTAGTTGCTAGGAGACTCAATTGCTGAATTGCTTTGACCCTTTCAAGATCAATCTTAATACCATCCTTAGAAACAATGTGACCTAATAGATTTCCTTTGGTTACTACAAATATAAACTTTTTAGGGTTGAAGGAAATATCGTGATCTCTGCACCTTTGTAGCACCACTTCTAGATCATGAAGATGATCTGCTCTCTTCTTTGAAAAGATTGTTAAGTCATCTAGGTAAACAACAATGATTTTATTCTTCAACACCAAAAGTCAAATCCATTGCTCTTTGAAAGGTGGCCCCCACATTAATGAGGACAAATGGCATCCTATTATATGCAAACACACCAATTGCAGTAGTAAATGTTGTTTTGTGTTGATCTTCTCAGGCTGCCTCAATCTGATTGTACCTTAAAAATCCATCTAACATGGACATCATCTCTGAACCCAAGACTAACTGTAGAATATCATCCATCACTGGTAGAGGATAGTTATCCTTTAAGGACGTCTGGTTTAGGTTATGAAAATCAACACAGATTTTGATCTTCCCATTCTTTTTCCTTATAGGCACTATGTTGGCAACCCATGTAGAGTGGTCGATGGGGTAGATTATTTTTGCTTTCAACATTTTGTCAATTTCATTAAATATGGCCTCAAACACTTTAGGATAATATGTCCTCTTTTTTTGCCTGAATGGTGAAGTGCTGGGCCTCGGTGGGATGTGGTGTTGCATTTCTCCATTTCTAAACTTTCTCAAATCCACATAGCACCATGTGAAGACATCTTTGTAATGAATAAGCAAAGAATTTAAATGCTCTCACTCTTTGGGAGAGCAATATTTCCTGATACAATCTTAGGGTCCTCCTCAGTACCAATGTTAACATGATCATAATCAGCTAACGATCTAATAGAAACTTTGCTCTTTTTCTTTATGTACTGATCACATCTGTTAAAAAGGTCTTCAAGGGAGACCAAACCCTTGGGAATCTTGTTCCCTTTTAACTAAATCACTTCAGACCCCTGTCCATTGTGAGAATTGGCCACTCCTTCTAGAACATTATTAATCTCCTCAAAACTCCCTTCAAAGAAAACATTGGCAAATGACTCAACTTTTTCAAGAAAAGAGATAATTTGCTAGTCATTATTAAATACCTACCATTGGTTGACATTATCAGGTACTCTAGGCTGATAGACTACCTCAACTCTGTAAGGTTTGTCTTTGAAGTCTAGGTGAGGTAAGAGAAGAGATGTAGAAACAACCAATGAGTTAGCCCAGGTATTCTAGTCTCTGGGCACAACTTCTATTGAGAAGGCATCAAAATCTTCAATACAGTCCCACACCCTATTCCTATAGTACCTTAGTCTCTAATTTTTCACTATATATATCTTCCTCACCTATTTGACAATCTATTCGACATCACCCCTCACCTTCAGCTATTTAATGCCCTTCTCTTTGGCCAATGCTAACCCTAACAACAGGGCCTCATATTCAATCATATTGTTGGTGTTATCAAACTCAAACTTATAAGCAAAGGGAAATTTATAATCATCAGGGAAACTAAAACAACACCAGCATCTAACCCCGCAGTAGAACAACTACCATTGAATTCCAAGGTCCATACCTTATTAGCCAAGTCTGGACTGATTATGTTAGGATCTTCTTCTATAGTTGAGGTAAACGAGTAGGTGCCCAGTCCAGTCTCTACATATAATATATCTGCCCTCAGATCCCCTAACTTCAGCACAGTGAATTTTACCTTTGGTTCAAGGTTCGGGCAAACTTTCTTTCCATCCACTGATATTAAAGCATGAGACTAGTCCATCTATATCTCTCCTCCCAAGTCTTTGCAGAAGCTTCTGCTCAAAACCATCCCATAGATCATAGGAATATCAACTATTAAGATAGTTAGCTTCAATCTTTTCTTAGGATGGGCCACGAGGGCAACTTGTGCATCTTTTATTTGACCTAAAATTGGTACTTGTTGGTGCAAGAGAACCCCTTCAATAAGTCTATTTTTAGTATGTTGACTTCATGATGTAATAAGGTCCATTGGACCAATGCGTATGTTTTAGGTTATCTAGGAGGATGTGCAGGTTAGTTAGAAGTTTATTATGCTAGCTGTCTTAGCTATCTCCTCCCAGCCGCTGGGAACCGAGTTGGTAGTACTCGCGAAGGATTACTATTTATGCCCTAGATCAGTTTGTTTTAGAGAGAGGAGATATAGTTGATAGTTTGGTGACTTCTTAGCATAGCAGAAGTAGAGACATTTGTGACACAGTGAGATTGTGAATCTTGTATGCATTTCTATTATTGAAAGTAAGAGATCCCATCAATTTCATTTATCTGGTTTACAAGCTATCTGTGTGTTGATTCTTTTATTGCAGGTGAAATGGATTCATTCAACCCTTCCACCAGTTGATTCTCTGAATCGGTGGAATGGACATGTACAGTAGTTTAGTTTGCATCTTTGTTTTTCTGTTTATGCATTTCATGTTCATGGGATCGATTGTTAGCATGCTGTGAGTTATCCTAGCATCCTCATGTGCTAGGGTTTCGAAGAATAAATTCTAACCTTGAATTGCTCAGGAGGTGATCCGACCTGATTGACAGGTTTTCTATGTGAAATCCATGTTTGGATACATTCGGCGAATATACAGCATTTGTATGTGACATTATAGATTGTGTATATCGTATTTGCATCTATGTACATATCACATTATGGATCGGGTCATGGAACTTGTGGAGAATGCATGTTTTGAAGGCATCAGGTTGATATAGGTTGGATATATATTTCCTATACATATATCATCTGTAAGATCATCATTTTGTGTGTATTCATCATCCGCATGTCGTGGTTGTATGCTAGAACATACATGCGGGTGAAGGTACAATCAAATGGGTCAACGGCGAGTCAAAGTCACATTTGTGAAAGAAAGGAGGAGGATCATCTTTTGTTTGAACAATGGGTAGCCAAGGATCACATGGATCATCATCAGGATATTAGAGTATAACCCGACAATTCATGTCATGCTACGGAGTAAGTAAGTGAGTCTTATATCTGGGTGACGTCGACATCGGAGGAAATAACAGTGCTTCTGATGTCATCATCATCAGGACATTTCTGAATATCACCCGATAAAGTTGTATCCTGCCAACAACAAGTGTTTTGGCATAGGCATAGGATATCAGGGTGATCAGTGTGAAGTGTTTGTGGGAGGAATATCTGGTGGAATATTAGTCATCTGCATAAAGTTGGGCATTGTTATCAAGATGTGTCAATATAACCTGATAAGTTATATCCTGATGCTGGTGTTGTAAGCAGGTCGAATATCAGGTGACGTAAGCATCTGAAGAGAGGTGCATGAGGTTGTCATCATCAGGATATTTGGAGGAACCCAATATTTTATATCCTGTTGATAGAAGGTGATAATGATGCCAAACATCATGATGCTGCCGATAGATGCCGAACATCATGATGCTTCAGATAGAGTTTAGTGGTAAGGTGAATAGTGATCATCAGGAGGATAATTGTGTTCACCGAATATGATGATGATGTTGGTAGGTGAATATGATGATCTTGCCGATGGGAAGAAGTATTAGCTATTTGGTGGGTTTAATGGGTTTTTCACCCTGTTTGTAAGCTTTTGCTGTGTGGCTCTGCATCATAGTGGTATCAGAGCAAAGGTTGAATCTTTCAGGAATAGATTTGAAGATAGTAAGATGTCAGATGAAGAAGGAACATTAGAGTTCCTGACAAGGATGACCAATGCTGAGTTGGCAATTCTTGTGAAGAAGCAGATTGCCGAGAGCAAGGCTGTGAAGGCTTAGAATCAGGAATTAAAGGATGAATTGGAGAAGTTGAGGGATAGAGTAGGTTCTGGTAAAGAAGAAGATAGGGAAGAAGAAGAGATCCCTAGGTGGAATGAGGAAGTCGTTCCTCTAGACCAAAGACCCTTGATTAATGCCCTCAAATCCATGGAGAGGAGAACCATGGATGTGAAACTAGATTTGCCAGTGTTTACAAGAAAGATGGATCCTGATTCAGTGATGGAGTGGATAGACTCCCTAAATAATTTCTTTGAGATAGAGGAGATACTAGAACAACAAAGAGTGAAGATAGCTCAATCAAAGATGAAAGAAGCTGCATTGACATGGTGGAATTTTGTCCAAGATGACAGAGTACAAGAAGGAAAGCGTAGAGTTACTACATGGAAGAAGATGATGGCTTTAGTGAAGGAAGCCTATGTTCCATTGGACTACAGTATCCAATTGCATAAGAGGAAGCAAAACCTGAAGCAAAAGGAGCTAGATGTCAGCTCATATACAGAAGAATTCATGAAACTTTGTGTGAAGACAAAGGTAAAAGAAAGTGAGGAAGAAAAGGTAGCCAGATACCTTAATGGATTGAGGTTCAACATTCAGGAAGATTTGAATCTACATAATCCTGATATAGTTCAGAAATGTTTTTAGTTGGCATTGAAAGTGGAAGAGAAGTTAAAGAGAAGACAAGAACAGAACAATAGAGAAAGAGGAAAACAACAAAGAGGTGGAAGAGGTCCTTTCAGAGGTAGAGGACATGGACATGGATATCAGGGAGAATCTAGTCATGACAACAACAAGGGAGATAACAGTCAAAACCAGAGAGAAAGTTACAATCAGCAAGGAAATTTCAAAGGTAGAAGACCTTTCAGAGGAAGATCCCAGGGTAGAGGATCTATAGCTAGCCATATAGCTAGCAGATGTCTAGAAAAGGCAACAAGCTCAATAGGAGAAAGAAGAACGAATTTGATCCAAGAACCTGATAGCCAAAGTGCAACAGGCTCTAATGCTTTTCAAAGTGTGAATGCTCCTAACAATTATGGATATCCAGAGAGTGGAGAATCTCTGATGATGAGAAGAACAATGACTACCATGAAGGTACCTAACAAAGAACCTCCACAAAGAAAGTCTCTTTTCAGAACTATTTGCAAAGCAAGAGGTAAGGCATGCAAAGTTTTAATTGATTCTGGTTCTACTAAAAAATTTGTATTTGATGAAATGGGAACAAAGCTTAAGCTTAGGAGATTTCCTCACCCATCCCCATATAAGGTCTCATGGCTTACCCAAGGTCAGCAGACGGTTGTAGAAGAACAGGCTTGGGTAGAATTTCAGATTGGAGCATATAAGGACAAGTTATTGTTTGATATTACTAAGATGGATGCTTGCCATCTTTTATTTCGTAGACCATGGCAGTATGACTTGAAGGCACACCATGATGGTGTAAGAAACACCTATACAATCACCAAGGATGGTAAGGTGACAGAGTTACTACCATTGACAGAGAAAGAGGAGAAATCAAAAGGAAAACAGGTGAAGGTAATGCTGATGGAAGGAAAATAGTTCATGAAAGAAGTAGCAGCAGAAGGTGTAGTTGCATATGCCCTAATTCCATGTCTCACAGTGAATAAAGAATAGCAACAAGTAGTCAAGAAAGAGAAAAAGTAGAGGTTCATAGACCCAGCTGTCCAAGAGCTATTGGATAAATATAAAGGCATCATCTCTGATGGAATGCCTAGATCCCTACCACCTATAAGGGATATCAACCATTGCATAGATCTGATCCTAGGATCTACACTTCCAAACAAAGTAGCATATAAGCTAACTCCAGAACAAAATGCAGAAGTAGCAAGACAAATTAAGGAATTGTTAGACACAGGTCTGATTGGTAAAAGTTTAAGCCCATGTGTAGTACCAACTGTACTAGCACCAAAGAAAGAAGGTACTTGGAGGCTTTGCATAGATTCCAGGGCTATTAATAAGATCACAATCAGGTATAGGTTTCCAAACCCTAGGATAGAGGATTTACTTGACTGTTTGGGAGGTGCTAAGTATTTTATAAAAATAGATTTGAAGAGTGGTTATCATCAAATCAGAATTAGGCTAGGAGATGAATGGAAAACAACATTCAAAACCAATGAAGGGTTGTATGAATGGAAAGTTATGCCTTTTGGGTTGTCTAATGCACCTAGTACTTTTATGAGATTGATGAATGAGGTTTTGAGAGAATTCATGGGAAAGTTTGTCATAGTATATCTAGATGACATTCTAATTTTCAGCAACACAAAGGAAGAACATCTCAGACATCTAGATTTGGTTCTCAAGAGGTTACATGAAGAGTAGCTGATGATAAATTTGGACAAGTGTTTGTTCATGCAGGAGGAGATCACATATTTGGGTTTTGTCATTTCACAGGGAAAGCTACAAATGGATAAGGAGAAGGTAAGTGCCATATTGTCTTGGCCAACTCCAAGGACTATAAATGATGTCAGAAGTTTCCATGGGTTAGTAACTGTTGTGTGGTTACACAACACACCCCATTTTGACTTGGCAAAACAAGGACCCAACTTTTTGGCTTGGCTTGTGTTGTCTGCTTTTTGGCGGTTTGGTAAAAGTAGTCAGATGTATCATCATGAAAGGTCAGGATGAGGTAGGTCATCATCATGAGGTTAGTTTGTCAAAGCTCATATTTCATTTCTGTGACCTCATATTTAGAAAGAGCTTGAAATTCCATGCAGGTTTGCCTTTTACATCACTTGAAAATTTGTCCATATGTGGGAGTTATGAACAGTCAAAGTTTTGGTCAAACCTGATATTCGCAAGAGGAGGATCATATTTTATGACCTTAGTCATGTTGTCGAAGAGCATCTTGATCTTGGTCTATCACTCGATAAAATCATGCGGTCGAAATATCCGAACGTCAATTTTAAGTGATAGTGCCCTTTACCCGTCAATAGCCTTAGGCGCATCGTGAACATCATGTTTTGAATGTAACCCGATATTTCACAATATCCTCTTGCCATGAAATATCCCCTGATTTTATCAATATGACGCTGACGTCATCTTTTGCATTTCAACGAAGCCCAGGATATGACGGTGATGTCATCAGGACATTCGAGGGGGGGTGATCATATTTCTTAATATCCTGCACATTGTCAATATGCATGCAATTCAGACTCAAAAAGTTTGTTAAAGATGAAGAAACTGTTGTATGTTTCTTTTATACAAATGTCGATATACATTGCATTAACATATAGGTGGACATTTTGTATTTTGTGCATCAGGTAGATAAAAAGCTTTAGAGTTGTCCATCGGCATAGCTTTTGCCTTCGGCCGTGTCTTGAATTGTCTCCCCGATGTGGTTGTCACCCCGATGAGTTCATCGACATGTTTTGAGTTGTTGGCCAAGTCTTATATTCTCTCGCCGACAGTGGTTGTCACCCCGATGAGTTCATCGGCATGTTTGTCTATCGGCTGAGTCTTGAATTCTCTCGCCGATAGTGGTTGTGTCCCCGATGGGTGGACATCAGTGTAACTCTTGGCATCGGTGTAGCTTTTGCCTTTGGCCAAGTTTGAAATTGTCATCCCGACCATATGTGGTCACACCGAAATATACATTGCATAATGTACATACAGCGGAATTGAAATCATATTAAATAGCGAGAATTCATTGTACATTTCATGATTGTATGTTTTTACATACATTGCGATATACATTACATGATATACATACACCGGATTTGAAATCATTTGAAAAGCAATTAATTCCATGTATATTTTGACCTTGTATATGTAGATTCAGAACCCGATATACAAGCCGATAGCATACAAAGAGCGGATTTGAAGGAAATTTGAAAGCGATTAATTCCTTGTATATTTTGCGATGCATGATCATATTTGAAACCTGACATACAAAGAAATAGGTAGGAAAATGAAGCGATGGGTTTTTGAATCCATTTGAAGGATCGATTGCCTAATTTTCAGTCAACGATGGTTGACCCGAGTATTTTTGGCCCTGTTTATGCATTTTATGCATAGTTTTCACAAATTTGAAACCCAATTGCATGTGTTTGAACTTTTGGCCTATTTTTAGTGAAGGTTTTAGCTGCATGCTGTGTTCCAATTGATGAACTTAATGTTTGTCTATTTATTTGCAGGAAATCTTGATGCTGTTAAAGTTGTAGCTGAACATTGCAATGTTGCACAAGGAGGCAACATGAACCAGAAGTGAGGAGGATATTGTCAAATATGATGTTTGCCAGCTAGAGACCGAATCAAGTTAAAGATGCTAGAATATTCTGTGCCAGCTATACATTTGCCAATTGGCAAAGCATGTGCTTTTCATCTGGACCGGTGATGTAAATTGGTAAATCTTGATCGTAGATCTTTTGCAACGGATTCCTCACCTTATTCTATAAAAGGTGGTGGAATGCCCTATTGAAACATTCAAAACTTAATTGAAATCTGTTTGCTGAAGTATTCAGGGCTCATTTCAAAGCTATTGCATATGTACATGTCTTTTGCATACTTAATGAAAGAGAAGAGTATTTGGATTACAAATCTTCGTAAATTTTGAGTAATCTGTGTCTAAATTTTGGATATGTGCTTTGATTTGCTGCGTCCCTTGGAGTGCTCATCATGTTGCATGTATTGTTTTCATTCATCACCCTCTGAAGTTTGCATCAACTGTATCTAGCTGTGGAATATCCTGGTGAACATATGGTTTGATTTCTTCTCCTCATGACAGTATCAAGTATGTATGTGGATCAATAGCTGAAGGTTCAACTTTAATTTGAAGTATTCTTTTTAGTTTCTTTTAAATTTCAGAACATTTCATTATCACAATTGCAAATAACTGATAATCCTAAGCAAATAACACAAAATATGCAGACATCTCGTAGGTAATCGCAAATATTTAGCATATTTGAATGCAAAGCATGCACAATTGAAAATATCATGCAAAGATTGAGGTATTTCTACATCTTTTCATCTAATAACTGCATAATATGACTTCTCTATAAAGAATTTCTGTAGGAATGTCATGATGATGGCACAATTTCACGTAAGGCCCCAAAATGGAAACAGCAACACACATTAACCTTTGAGTAACTTCAGATGATTAAGACCTAATCACCGGAGACTTGGGATCCTGAATTCTCTGAATTCACAGTATCTTTCAAGATGAATAAAGGTTAATGCATACTTTTATTCTGTGCTTGTTTATGACTAACATCATGACCGACATAAATTGGCGCTGGAAGGAGGGCGGAACTGGAAAAGACACCATTGCTTCAGTCATCATTCATTTTATGTAGGCTCCTCGCTCCTAACGCAACATAAATTGGCGCTAGAAGGAGGGCGTGAGCTGTTTCTTAGCAAAGAAATCCTATTCAATTGAAGTGATATCCCCTGCCTCTGTTTATCAACCCGCTTTAAATCATGACCAACACAAATTGGCGCTAGAAGGAGGGCCTGATCTGGAATACTACGTTCATCATCATAATTTCTAGGTTTGATGATGCAGAGAGTAAGGTAGTCTCGAATCATCTGTGAATTTCAAATATCATGCAAATATTTACTGTAGCAAGCTTGTAGATGCTTATTCTGTGTAAAGATTTCCAAATCTAACATAAATATTGCTAGCCTTACAGTAAATCATTCAAAATACCTCCAATATCCTTCAATATTTGCAGTATCTTTGCAAATATTTCATAAATATCTAGTCTGATCAGTCATCTGACCACAAATATCACTTTAGCTAGTAAAATCCAGCCAATATTTGCAAAGTTTCAGCCAATTTGCCTCAAAATTGAGAAATCCTGGCTCACAGGATAAATACCAGGTCTAAACCTAGTGGAATTTTTGAAGAATTGCCTGTTAGAGGTTTCGGACCCAGAATTGTGGACACTCATCATACTCCCAAGTCTAGTGCATCAGGAGCTTCACAGAACCTCTTCCTGTAACTCCTGTTGATTTACAAATACCTTCAGGGATACCTGTGACACCTCTTGTTCAACCTCAACCAGCTCAACCTCCTCCGGTTGCAATGTCTTTCTTTGCAGCAGAGTCACCTTTGACCTTTACTGCATATCATGAGTTACCAAAGAATCCAGATAAGCTTTGTCCAAAATATCATCCTTACCAAGATGCTGAAGATCATATCAGGACCTTTAAGGAGGCTTGTTGCAGAGCTAGAATAGAGCACCAAGATGTGGTGTGCAGATTAATTCCTTTTTCCTTAGGGGAAGAAGCCTATAATTGGTTCATTAGTCTTGGTCAGGGTTCTGTTGATTCATGGGCCTTACTAGAGAAAGCCTTTCTTGATAGATTCAAGGTTCCAGTCAACCCCTCAATAAACTATCATTTATTTGCCACTATCAAGAGATTTGAGAATGAGCCTATTGCAAATTTCAATGCTAGGTTTCAGAAAATGTTGTCCAGGGTGGTCACTCCTTATACTGTGTCTGACGAAGCCGCAAGGAACATTTATTATTCTGCCTTAGATCCCTTGACCTCCATGTTCATAAGGAGAACACACCCCCAAATCACAACTTTAGCCTTAGCTTTTCAAGAAGCCATACAGGTAAATCAACAGTTGATACCTGCTCCTACTCCGAATATAGTATTCCCTACTTTGCCTGGCATGCATTCACAATATCCTGCATCATATCCTGCACAATATCTTGCACAATATCCCAATGGAGTAGTGATACCTCCAACAGTCATGCCAGCACCTCTGCAAGTACCTCTACTGAGCATTATGCCTCCTAATGGAAATGGCCAATTGTCACAATATCCTGTCCAAGCTCAGACACCTCAGGGTGTTGATCTGTCTAGCAATAACCATGGATCCTCTTTCTTCAAGCCTCAGACTGAAAATGTAGTGGCCAAAGCTCAGGAAGAAAAGGAGGAAATCAAAGAAATCTCTGCTCAACTGAGAAAACTCACCACAGAAGTGGCACATTTGAGAAATCAAGGTTTTTATTCATAGTCAAACCAAAACAGAAATTATCCCAATGACAGACCAAATTATCCTGACAGAGGATATAACACCAATAATTTCAACAATAATTGTGGAAATAACCATAATCCTCAGAGACAGCCCAGAGTATGGAACTCTAGGCCAAATAATGGCTCATTACCATCACCCCTGGACAATCAGCCTCCAGGTGAAGCCAAATAGACTACTAGAGTCAATCTTGCTGAAGCAGCCCTTACCAATTGGTGTAGAATACATAATACAAATGCACATGCAGAATTAGACTATCCACAATTTAGGATTGCTGCTAGCATCTTTCAGACTGAAGTGTCCAACACTTCTAGAAATCCACCTCAGACAGAGGGAAATGAGATTGTTCCATGTGTATATGACTCAGCCTTTGTGCTAGAAACCTATACAAATCAACCTCATCAAAATTATAACTAGGCAAGCGAAGAATCTGCTTTAACCTTTGAAGAAAACTATGTATTCCCCTTCAAAGATGAAAACGAGCCTACAAGAGAACAAGAGGAAGTGCATGCATACCAACAGCAATATCCTGGTAAGCATAATTATAACCTGAGAAATAATGCCAACAGACCTACTGGTCCATTGACATCATCTTTGCCTCCAAACAACTTCAACACACCTCCTGATCCTAAAGCCAGCAATAACCCTGGGTTCCCCAAGGTAAATGCTCAGTACTTGTCACCTCAAAACATAGTATCAAAGATTGTGAATACACCTCATGAATCTAACAAGTTAGTCAATTATCTGGCCAATGAAATGAAGAAAATTAAGATTAACGTGTCTCTGTCTGAGTTACTGAAAACTCCTACCATCAAAAGGACATTCATGAAGTCCTTAGACGATCCTGTCCCTAAAGAGGATAGTCATCTTTCAAGTCAATCCAGCGGCAAAGATCACGCTGCTAGGGATAATATTGTCAAGCCTAAAGTGTCAGCTACAGTCCAAGCTGTAGAAATCTCTCACATGACCTTGTATAGGGATAAAATCGAATCACCTCCGTTCCTCCTTACCATAAGAATGTTCAGCAAGAACCTGCACAACTGTCTGGTGGATTCGGGAACCTCAACGAATGTTATGCCATTGTCAATATGCAATGCTTTAGGACTACACCCTGCTAAATCCTTAAAGAAGGTCACACAGTTGGACAAAACGGAAGTAAGCATAGTAGGAGAACTAACTCATATCCACATGCAACTAGCATCTGATCCTAGGATCCAGTATTACATTGACATTCAGGTAGTTGATATACCTGATACATATGGGATGTTACTTAGCCGGGACTGGTCTAAAACGCTTAATGGATATATGTCTATAGATTTCAGTCACATGTGGTTACCATGGAAGGGTATACCTAATCAGATCAGGATTGATGCTGAACCTAGAATGAAGCATATGATCACTGAGTACAACAGAACAAATGAGATCATGTATGTAAGCATAGAACCTGGAGTTTATTGCATCAGGCCGCAGACTGTCAAAATAGAAGAGGTCTTGATGCTTAACCTTCATCCTCATCATGATGATGATCATCAAGAAGATATACCTGTTGTAGAACCCACCAATAATCTTGATAATGAGAACGGAATAGATCGCTTCAGAGACTTCGAGATGCATCTGTCCAATCAGGTAAAATGCTATCAATTGTTAAATATACCTGCTAATGATATTTTGATTGATGGATGGTGCAGATTACACAATGAAGCACATTCAGAAAAGACTTGTGAAACATGCTTAAATATGATGATGCTGGAACAGACATGCAGCGAGGCATCATCATCATATTCTGAGGTAAGTTCTACATCTAATGATGATGATGATACTGATTCTTGTTTATCTTCTGCAGGAATAGAGGAGCCGACAGATCATGACGAAGATCATATCCAGAAGATAGAAGAAGTTCTAGCTTACGACCAGATAAATGATGGAAAGAAAGAAAAATCACCCCTAGGAGTGATTGTTTTATGGAGCTGGACTATGAATTGTCCGATGAGGACAAAGGTAGTAACCTGACCAAATTTGAAGAATTTCTAGTAAAAGAAATGGAGAAGATGACATGACAGCATAGATCTCCCCATGAGGTCTTAATCGAAGGTTGGTGCAGGCTGCATGAGGCACCTCACTCAGAAACAGCTTGCTCATTGTGTTTAGACATTTTGAAAAGGCATACAGTTGTGGATCCAGGAAATCATCCTCCTGCTGATATGAAAGAGAAAATAGAAAAGTCAGTAGGCTCACAAAGTAAAAGAAAGAAGAAACTTGGAAATGACAACATCCCTAAGTCAAAGTGGATATCAGGCGGAGCAGTAGCCAGAGCTGCAAAGAAGAAAGAAGGTTCAGCTAAACATCCTGCTAAAGATAAACCCTGGATCCTGAGGTTTGATGGATCCAAGTCCAAACAAGGTGCTGGGGTAGGAATTGATCTCATTGACCCATCAAGAAAATCCTATCTAGCAGCCTACAGATTACAGTTCCCTTGTACTAATAATGTAACAGAGTATGAAGCTCTGATTCATGGGATACTGTTTGCTCATAAGAAAAAAGTAAAGATTTTGCATGTTTTCAGAGATTCAGAGCTAGTTGTGAGGCAAGTAAGAGGAATTTACTCTTGTAACTACAGGAAGCTATCCAACTACAGACATCATGTGTGGGATCTAATTGAGGATTTTGACGCCTTTAATATCACTAATGTATCAAGAGAACAAAACCACAGGGCAGATGCACTTGCCCAGGCTGCTAGTACATTGGAGCCACTATCTATATCGGGTCTAAAGAGATTTTCAATAGAGCTGGTGTCAATACCTTCAGTACCTGACAGTGTGACCAATCTCCAGGTGTTTGATGATGATCAACACATTTTGGATTTCATTTCCAATAGAGATGTATTTGATACCCAAGTCATAGATGAGGGTGGTATGGAGGATCATGTCTGGGAGGAAGATGAGATATTAGAGTTGCCAAGCAACAGGATTCCCAAAGGTATGATTGAATTGGAAAGAGCCTTTGATTTGGATAATATGCTTAAACATAAGGATCTTCCCAAAGTAGATGGAGGTCAGTATTCACAAGTGAATATTGGACGAAATGAAGACCAGAAAAGTGTGCTAATTGGTAAAGTTTGCACACCAGAGGAGTTAAAGGGAATAACTGAGGCCCTCAAGGATTACATACATGTAATTGCCTGGACCTATGATGAGTTGAAGACATATGATACTTCTGTCATAACTCATACTATACCTCTCAAACCAGATGCTAAACCTTTCAGACAGAAGCAAAGGCCAGTCAATGCTTTGCTTGAACCAATAATTCTTGAAGAAGTCAAGAAGTTGTTAAGTGCCTGGATAATCTTTCCTATAAGGCACTCCACCTGGGTTGCTAATCTAGTCCCGGTCAGAAAGAAGAATGGAGACATCAGGTTGTGCGTAGATTTCAGAAATCTGAGCAGAGCATCAGAAAAGGATAATTATCCTTTACCCTCATTAGATGAAGTTCTGTAGATTATAAATGGAGCCAAGATGATGTCCTTCCTGGATGGCTTTTCAGGATACAACCAAGTGATGGTTGATAAAATTGACATATTGAAAACTGCCTTCACCACAAAGTGGGGGATATTTGCATATAGACGTATGCCATTTGGACTTATAAATGCTGGAGCTACATTCCAGCCAGCAATGGACATAGCCTTCAGAGGCTTAATAGGAAAATGCATAGTCATCTATATGGATGACTTGACTGTGTTCTCTCAGGAGAGGAGCAATCATGTAACCGATCTCAGAAATGTATTGAAGAAGTGTGAAGAGTACGGAATATCACTGAACCCCAAGAAGTGTATATTTGGGGTGACAACAGGAAAGTTACTAGGCCACTTGATCATAGAAGATGGAATTATCATTGATCCTGACAGGGTGGAGTCTATTATGAAGTTACAACTTCCAGGAAGAAAAAAAGAACTCAAATCTTACTTTGGTAAGATAAACTTTGTAAAGAAGTTCATCACAGGTTTTGCTAAGATTGTCAGACCACTAAATGCCATGTTGAAGAAAGATGCACAAATTGAGTGGACACTAGAGGCCAAAGCTGCATTTGAAGATATAAAGAAAGCCATATCAGATGCTCCTGTCCTCATTAGTCCAGACTACACAAAAGATTTCTACATCTATTCATTTGCTTCAGAACATACCTCTGCAGCAGTGTTAACTCAAAGAAATGACGAGAAAGAAGAGAAACCAATTGCTTTCATGAGCTGTCCTTTTAGGGATGCTGAGTTGAGATATGTAGATGTTGAGAGACAGGCACTTGCATTAGTCAGAGCAATAAAGAAATTCAGACATTACATACTAAGAAGCAAAGTGATTGCTGTAGTACCAGATGCAGTGGTGAAGATGCTACTGATGCAAAGCGAACCTGGTGAAAAGAGAGCTAAATGGATTACTGTACTACAAGAGTATGACATAGAAATTACACCAATGAAGCTGGTAAGAGGGCAGGCTCTAAGTCAAATGATATCTGAAATTGACCCAAACATCACCAGTCAGTAGTATGTGATCAATGAGAAAGATAACAGAGAATGGTATGTAGATATCAGGTACATCTTGATTACAGGAAGATGTCCATCGAAGATGCAAGCTTCATAGAGAAGAGCCTTGAAAATAAAATCCCAAAAATATATGATAAAGGGAGGAGCCTTATTCAAAAAGAATCATAAAGGAATATACTTGAGATGCTTAGAAAAGCCAGAAGCAAACAAGGTCCTGTCAGAGATACATGACAAGTTCAGAACGGCACATGGATCAGCCTTGGCCACAACGCATGCAATCCTTAGAGTAGGATATTATTGGCCTACAATTTTTAAAGACACAGCTGATCATGTTAAATGTTGTCATGTTTGTCAGGTTGCTGCCAACAGAGAGAAATATGCTACACAACCCTTGCAGCCAGTGATGGAAGAACGCCCATTTGCACAGTGGGGCATGGACTTCATAGGACCAATCAATCCTTCGTCCTCTTCAGGACACAGGTATGTCTTAACCATTACTGACTATTGCACCAGATGGACTGAGGCTGTTAGCAGTAAGACCTGCACTGCAGATGATGTTATTACATTTCTGGAAAGTAACATTGTTACCAAGTATGGAATTCCTTATGCTTTGGTAAGTGATAATGGTTCTGCTTTCACTTCAACTAAATTGTCAAGTTGGGCTTTTGATCATGGGATTATACTTAAATTTTCATCCAGTTACTATCCCCAGGGGAATGGTTTAGCAGAATCCACCAACAAGAATTTATTGAATATCATAAGAAAACTGATAGAGAAGAACCCTAGAGAATGGAACTCATTTCTAAAATATGCCTTATGGGTAGACAGAACCAGAGTAAAAACTGCATTAGGAAATTTGCCTTTTCAACTAGTATATGGGCTGGATCCCATCCTTCCTGTAAACTTGAAAATTCCTACTCTGCAGTTTGCTCAAGAATACCTAGGCATAAACAATAAGCAAGAAGTCAGGTTGCTTCAGTTGATGCACCTGGAAGAAAAAATGAGTCTAGCAATTGACCAATTTGAAAAACATCAGGCTGTTGTCAAACGCTGGTTTGACAAGAGAGCCAAAGTTAAAGCTTTCAGGATATCTGATTTAGTCCTGATATGGGATAAAGCCCATGAAAGGAAAGGTGACCATGGTAAGTTTGATAGATTATGGATAGGTCCCTTTCAAATTTCTGAGATATTAGGAGACAGCACTTATAGGCTTAAGAACCTGACAGGTGAGGATGTCCCATTGCCAGTCAATGGGCAATTCCTCAAAGATTATTTCCAAGCCTGAGTGACTTCATGGCATTCATGTGTATCATATTGTACATTTGTATAGTTGTTTGTATAGTGTTCTTTTGTCTTGGGTTGTTTTGGTTGAGTTTTGTTTTGGTAAGTCAAGATGATGCACTTCATCACCCAAGAAAATAACTAAATTGTTAGGATTCAAGTGATGAGATCAGATTTAGATATAGGTTGTAATTCATTCTGAGAAATATTCATGACCAGGTTTATAATTTCTTTTCATCAGGGTGCCTTTTCTTGTCCAAAGTGAATCAATCACAATGAAACACCTAACAGCCTTGGGCTTGTTGAAGACACGAGTATAGGTGTTAAGTGAAAAATCTAAAGGGACTCCCTTGCTACCAATACAATCTCCAACCTAAAGCTATAAGTGACTATACCTTATACAAATGAGCTGACATGATGATATCAAATACATATATACAAAAAAAAAACTAAACAATAATATTAGGCCATCTAAGTAACTCTACCGGGGCTATAGACGCCTGCTGGCAGTGGGGCTCTACTTAGGGAGATTGTATAGATAACCTTGCCGGGGCTATGAACGCCTGCTGGTAGCAAGGCTCTATCTAGGTTGGCTATGAGGGATGATCTCCAACTATGTAGTTTAACACCAGTTACTTATGTTTTCAACTTGCTTTCAAGATGAGGATAATTAATCATATGCATACACATGATCCTTTGTTAGCATTGTTATCATGATGAAATTTGATCATTCAAAGATCATGATGATTATACTTAGAAAGAGTTAGAATACTATAGATGAATATGATCACATCACTTGAATCATTGGAATTTGTTTGTTTTCTTTGGTGGCAAGTTGTTGTGTGGTTACACAACACGCCCCATTTTGACTTGGCAAAACAAGGACCCAACTTTTTGGCTTGGCTTGTGTTGTCTACTTTCTAGCGGTTTGGTAAAAGTAAGTCAGGTGCATCATCATGAAAGGTCAGGATGAGGTAGGTCATCATCATGAGGTCAGTTTGTCAAAGTTCATATTTCATTTTTGTGACCTCATATTTAGAAAGAGCTTGAAATTCCATGCAGGTTTGCCTTTTACATCACCTGAGAATTCGTCCATATGTGGGAGTTATGAACAGTCAAAGTTTTGGTCAAACCTGATATTCGCAAGAGGAGGATCATATTTTATGACCTCAGTCATGTTGTCGAAGAGCATCCTGATCTTGGTCTATCACCTGATAAAATCATGCGGTCGAAATATTCAGACGTCAATTTTAAGTGATAGCGCCCTTTACCCGTCAATAGCCTTAGGCGCATCGTGAACATCATGTTTTGAATGTAACCCGATATTTCACAATATCCTCCTGCCATGAAATATCCCCTAATTTTACCAATATGACGCTGACGTCATCTTTTGCATTTCAACGAAGCCCGGGATATGACGGTGACGTCATCAGGACATTCGAGGGGGGGTGATCATATTTCTTAATATCCTGCACATTGTCAATATGCATGCAGTTTGGACCTCAAAAAGTTTGTTAAAGATGAGAAACTGTTGTATGTTTCTTTTATACAAATGTCGATATACATTGCATTAACATACAGGTGGACATTTTGTATTTTGTGCATCGGGTAGATAAAAGCTTTAGAGTTGTCCATCGGCATAGCTTTTGCCTTCGGCCCTGTCTTGAATTGTCTCCCCGATGTGGTTGTCACCCCGATGAGTTCATTGGTATGCTTTTGCCTTTGGCCGTGTCTTGAATTCTCTCGCCGACAGTGGTTGTCACCCCGATGAGTTCATCGGCATGTTTTGAGTTGTCGGCCAAGTCTTATATTCTCTCGCCGATAGTGGTTGTTAGCCCGATGAGTTCATTGGCATGTTTTGAGTTGTCAGCCAAGTCTTATATTCTCTCGCCGACAGTGGTTGTCACCCCGATGAGTTCATCGGCATGTTTGTCTATCGGTCGAGTCTTGAATTCTCTCTCCGATAGTGGTTGTGTCCCCGATGGGTGGACATCAGTGTAACTCTTGGCATCGGTGTAGCTTTTGCCTTTGGCCAAGTTTGAAATTGTCATCCCGACCATATGTGGTCACACCGAAATATACATTGCATAATGTACATACAGCGGAATTGAAATCATATTAAATAGCGAGAATTCATTGTACATTTCGTGATTGTATGTTTTTACATACATTGCGATATACATTACATGATATACATACACCGGATTTGAAATCATTTGAAAAGTGATTAATTCCATGTATATTTTGGCCTTGTATATGCAGATTCATAACCCGATATACAATCCGATAACATACAGTAGCAGACCCGAAATATTATTGAATGTGATTTAATTGTTGTATATTTTGCGATTGTATATTTCTTTTATACATTCTGATATACATTGATTATATGCATACGAATGTTTTGCATGTATAGTGTGACTTTTTATGCTTGTATATGCAGATTTGAACCCGATATACATGCCGGTATATACAAGGGCGGATTTGAAGGTTTTTTTAAGAGCGATTAATTCCTTGTATATTTTGTGATGCATGATCATAGTTGAAACCCGACATACAAGGAAATGGGCGGGAAAATGAAGCGATGGATTTTTGAATCCATTTGAAGGCCCGATTGCCTGATTTTTCAGTCAACGATGGTTGACCCGAGTATTTTTGGGCCTTGTTTATGCATTTTATGCATAGTTTTCACAAATTTGAAACCCAATTGCATGTGTTTGAACTTTTGTCCTATTTCTAATGGAAATTTTAGCTACATGCTATGTTCCAATTGATGAACTTAATGTTTGTCTATTTATTTGCAGGAAATCTTGATGCTGTTAGAGTTGTAGCTGAACATTGCAATGTTGCACAAGGAGGCAACATGAACCAGAAGTGAGGAGGATATTGTCAAATATGCTATTTGCTAGCTGGAGACCGAATCAAGTTAAAGATGCTGGAATATTCTGTGCCAGCTATACATTTACTAATTGGCAAAGCATGTGCTTTTCATCTGGACCGGTGATGTAAATTGGTGAATCTTGATTGTAGATCTTTTGTAAAGGATTCCTCACCTTATTCTATAAAAGGTGGTGGAATGCCTTGTTGTAAACATTCGAAACTTAATTGAAATCTATTTGCTGAAGTATTCAGGGCTCATTTCAAAGCTATTGCATATGTACATGTCTTTTGCATACTTAATGAAAGAGGAGTATTTCGATTACAAATCTTCATAAATCTTGAGTAATCTGTGTCTGAATTCTGGATATGTGCTTTGATTTGTTGCGTCCCTTGGAGTGCTCATCATGTTGCATGTATTGTTTTCATTCATCACCCTCTGAAGTTTGCATCAACTGTATCTAGCTGTGGAATATCCTGGTGAACATATGGTTTGATTTCTTCTCGTCATGACAGTATCAAGTATGTATGTGGATCAATAGCTAAAGGTTCAACTTTAATTTGAAGTATTCTTTTCAGTTTCTTTTAAATTTCAGAACATTTCACTACCACAATTGCGAATAACTAATAATCCTAAGCAAATAACACAAAATATGCAGACATCTCGTAGGTAATCGCAAATATTTAGCATATTTGAATGTAAAGCATGCACAATTGAAAAAATATCATGCAAAGATTGAGGTATTTCTACATCTTTTCATCTAATAACTGCATAATATGACTTCTCTGTAAATAATTTCTGTAGGAATGTCATGATGATGGCACAATTTCATGTAAGGCCCCAAAATGGAAACAGCAACTCACATTAACCTCTGAGTAACGTCAGTCGATTAAGACCTAATCACTAGAGACTTGGGATCATGAATTCTCTGAATTCACAGTATCTTTCAAGATGAATAAAGGTTAATGTGTACTTTTATTCTGTGCTTGTTTATGACTAACATCATGACCAACAAAGACCCAGAACAAAAACTATTTGGAATATCTGGTAGCTTGGCAGGGCAGACCTGATTTAGAAGCAGTGTGGATGACTGAAGAGCAGATCTAGACACATGGTGCAGATCTACATACTCTCATCTCAAGTGGACTTGATATTTCCTCTTCTAGGGAGTATGGTGCAAGAGCACCCCTTCAATAAGTCTATTTTTAGTATGTTGACTTCATGATGTAATAAGGTCCATTAGACCAATGCGTATGTTTTAGGTTATCTAGGAGGATGTGCAGGTTAGTTAGAAGTTGGTTATGCTAGCTGTCTTAGCTGTCTCCTCCCAACCGCTTGGAAGCTCCCAACTGCTGGGAACTGAGTTGGTAGTACTCATGAAGGATTACTATTTATGCCCTAGATTAGTTGGTTTTAGAGAGAGGAGATACAGTTGATAGTTTGGTGAGTTCTTAGCATAGTAGAAGTAGAGACATTTGTGACACAGTGAGATTGTGAATCTTGTATGCATTTCTCTTATTGAAAGTAAGAGATCCCATCAGTTTCATTTATCTGGTTTACAAGCTATCTGTGTGTTGATTCTCTTATTGCAGGTGAAATGGATTCATTCAACCCTTCCACTGGTTGATTCTTTGAATCGGTGGAATGGACATGTACAGTAGTTTAGTTTGCATCTTTGTTTTTCTATTTATGCATTTCATGTTCGTGGCATCGATTGTTAGCATGTTGTGAGTTATCCTAGCATCCTCATGTGCTAGGGTTTCAAAGAATAAATTCTAACCTTGAATTTCTCAGGAGGTGATCCGACCCGATTGACAGGTTTTCTGTGTGAAATCTGTGTTTGGATACATTCAGTGGATATACAACATTTACATGTGACATTATAGATTGTGTATATTGTATTTGCATCTATGTACATATCGCATTCCGGATTGGGTCGTGGAACTTGTGGAGAATGCATGTTTTGAAGGCATCAGGTTGATATAGGTTGGATATATATTTCCTGTATATATATCATCTACATGATCATCATTTTGTGTGTATTCATCATTTGCATGTCGTGGTTGTATGCTGGAACATACATGCGGGCGAAGGTACAACCAAACAGGTCAACGGCGAGTCAAAGTCACATTTGCAAAAGAAAGGAGGATCATCTTTTGTTTGAACAATAGGTAGCCGAGGATCACATGGATCATCATCAAGATATTAGAGTATAACCTGACAATTCATGTCATGCTGCAAAGTAAGTAAGTGAGTCTTATATCCGGGTGACGTCGACATCGGAGGAAGTAACAGTGCTTGTGACGTCATCATCATTAGGACATTTCTGAATATCACCTGATAAAGTTGTATCTTGCCAACAACAAGTGTTTTGGCATAGGCGTAGGATATCAGGGTGATCAGTGTGAAGTGTTCACAAGAGGAATATCTGGTGGAATATTCGTCATCTTCATAAAGTTGGGCATCGTCATCAGGTGTGTCAATATAACCCAATAAGTTATATCTTGATGCTGGTGTTGTAAGCGGGTCAAATATCAGGTGGCGTAAGCATTTGAAGAGAGGTGCATGAGGTTGTCATCATCAAGATATTTGGAGGAACCTGATATTTTATATCCTGTTGATAGAAGGTGATAATGATGCCGAACATCATGATGCTGCCGATAGATGCCGAACATCATGATGCTGTAGATAGAGTTTAGTGGTAAGGTGAATAGTGATCATCAGGAGGGTAATTGTGTTCACCAAATATGATGATGATGCTGGTAGGTGAATATGATGATCTTGCCGATGGGAAGAAGTATGAGCTATTTGGTGGTTTAATGGGTTTTTTACCCTGTTTGTAAGCTTTTGCTGTGTGGCTCTGCATCACTTGTAAGTGATGTTGGCAAGAGACACTATATGGATTCTTGGTTGTTGTCATTGATGGCAACAAAGGTTATCCCACACATCTGCAATGCATGATAAGTCCTCACCGGAAGTCAGATTGAGGAAGTGTTGAGGTCCAGTAAGCAAGAACAGAGCAGTCAGTAAGGTCCAACAGATAGGTCTGGATCTCTCAGTAGAAGTATCTCAGTGAAGTGCAGATTTGGTGAAGTCAAGAGGAGTATCTTGACTGATAGATTCCAAGGTTTGAGCCTCCAATGTGAAAAGGATAAAGAGATATGAATGCTTGAGTGTCAGGTTCCTGATTGGCAGTATGACAGAGGAAGAACTGACTGGCAGAACATTAGACATTATTCTAGATGTGTTACTGATGTTGGTAAAGGTTATGAAGGCATGAATTATGTTTGGCTGACATGATTAATGATTTCCACAAGTATATCATTGATCTACATTACTTGGTGTGCAAGGATTCAACCGACAGATCAAAGTTTGTGAAAAGATTGACTATTCCGGGTGCTGACTAGAAAGGTGATGAAATCACTTGTGCTGATATATATACAAGATGGATTTAGTTATGAGATGTGTGGAGGTTGTAAGTGATGTGTGAATAAAAGCAGTAGAGCTGAATAAAAGTAGAATGGAAGATCCAGTATGTGAAAGAAGAGCAGCATAAAAGAAGAGGAAAGATGAAGTGCAGTAGATCAGTATATAGAGACTAACTGGAACTAAACTCCAGCATATGTTGATGCTTCTTATCAGTTCAAGTATTGTATTACACTCTTTATAATTTGTAGATAGTGTGTCTCTTGTAGGCAGTGTGCCTCTTGTGAGCAGTGTGCTCGGGCAGTGAGCCCCAATTGGCAAGTGTCATTTTGTAATCCTATTCTTCTAATAGAGAATACAATCTTAGGTTAATCACCTTGTGGTTTTTCCCTTAACAAGGTTTCCACATCAAAAATATTGTGTCATGTGTATTTCCATTTCATGATTAAGATTGCTTGTTTGAATTGATGCTGCACTAATTATTAAGAAAGTTTAGAAAGCTGAAATAATTAAGATAACTGATTCACCCCCCTCTCAGTTATCAACAGTTGGTATCAGAGCCGAGGTCACGGGTTCAAACCCCACGCTTGCGCTGGGGGGATTGTTGCAAGGTGTGACCCTTGGTCTTCTTGTTCAACGCTGCGCTGCGGTGGTTTGTGACAAGGGCTTAACTACCTCCCATGCTTGTTAAGTCAAGTGGTTGTATCAGGCAATAACAGGTTGATCTTTTGGTGCAATGGCAACTAACAAGCCATCCATGGAAAAACATTCACCATGAGAGGAGGTAAAGGATAGACCTAGGGCTTTAGCTACTTGGATAGGCATGACATTATCTGAGGCCCCAGAATCAATAACACAATTGCTTAATTTATAGGCAACAATATACAATGACATGTAAAAAGAATCTAGTTTTTCAAGGGATTCTTAGCACTGGAGTCTTTGGAGTGAGAATTTGAGTAGTTTTGTTTCTCAATATGAACTTCATTCTCATTAGACACTTGAGCATTACAGTGAGAAGGGGAGGGTTCTTGTTTGACATATCTAACTAGCATATCTAGCTTAGAAGGGTTGAGTCTAAGATATTTGGCTTGAGAAATTTGAAATTTAGTATTCTTGCAAGACTCAACTATGTCAAAAAACTAGAAACAAGAGATTTAGGAGAAGCGGAAGGTACCTCAGCAAATGCAGCTTTGGGTGTAGGATTTTTTGTCTTCTTAGAATTAGCATTGGTATTCCTTGACATAATATATTTTAGAGTAGGAGAGGAACCACTAGGTTGGCCTTTAGAGCCTCGCCCCTTCTATGCCTTCTAGCCTCTGGTAAACACTGCATAATTTGTATTGTCTATCTTAGTGTACACATCTTCCCCAACTTTAGAATCTGACTCATACTCTACAAAATTAATGTTGGCATCACTAGACTGAGTAGGTTCTTCTACATATGGCTCCTCTATATGCTCATTCATTGAGAGCATTTGCATGAACCTAAACATCTCTGGGTAGGATGCACCATCATGATCTGAAGTTAAATGAAAGTTACATACCATATGATTGCTCTTTCTTGTAGAGGGACCATTCTCGATTGCTAACCTCTGAGTTGGGCTAGGCAAAGATAAGGTTCTATTATAATTCCCATGTTGACCATGATCTTTCCTTGGTATATCTTGGTAAAAAGGCTATTGAGAGCCTTTGGGCATCTGTCTCTTCAAGGTAATGATGTCATTAGATAATCTCTGAATGACAAGATTAGTAGAGTTAACCACTAAAGGCTTGCCTATCTATAACTCACTCTTCCATTTACCAAAAGTTATGAGATCGTCTTCAATGGAGATGGCCATAGTCTAGGTTGCTGCTAAATCTGTAGCACTTTCCCTCTTTATAGGAAAGCTAACATCAAGAGGGAGAACATTGATAAAGAAACATTTCAACAAACTATCACCAGGCTTCACGTCATTAGGGATTCTATTTACAAGCTTGTTTAATTTAGCTACAAACTCTCTCATCTTCTCATACACCTCTTTCTTCATAGAAGAGAGTTGGGCTACCAAGGTATGTTCATTATCAATAGTTTTAAACCTATCCTCAAAATGTTGCCTCATTATTGCTCAATCTCTTATGGATTCATTGGGTAAATGGTAAAACCATTCTACTACGACATCAAAAAGAGACTCAACAAACAGTCTGATAGATACATCTTCATGCTATACCCCCAAGACAGAACAAGCTACAAAGACTTGGCATTCATGTATTCATCTGGGGTGACTTTTCCATCCCCTCTAAACTTGGGTACAATTTTACTGGACCATCTAGGTAAATCATGCAAGTTTGCTCCTAATCTCAAAGGACCTATGGTAGCTCCCCATGGTACAGGAGGTGGCTATGCCATATTGACAGGATTATGGATTAGGAAGTTAACTTGCAATGGAAAAATAGTAACTTCAAGAATGTGGACTTGACAAGACAAACTTGAGGACTCTCTTTTAGGAGGGGGAGAGGATGGCCTGCTTAAGGATTTAACCTTATGAGTGGGAGGGAAAGGAGAAAAGTCTAAAGACTTCAGCAAATTAAAATCAAAATCAAAGATACCCTTCCTTCTATCACTCCTAGTGTATCTTTTTGAAGCCAATTTTCATAAATACATAAAATTAAAGAGTAGAGTCACCAAACCACTTACTGGTTGTTATGAGGATGAACTTGTGCTTGGTTCCTCAATCTGTTAACTGGGTTTCTTTGTCTATTATTAGGGATTTCTTGAATTTGAAGGTGTCTCTCTCTCCTGGGCACAAGGACTATGCCTTCAACAAAAACAATCTCTTGAGCTTCACCGAAATGTCGTGTGTTTTCTCTTATGATATCTCCAAGTTCTTCTTCAAGTACTTCGTCAACTTGGTGATATTGTTGGTTAGTTCTCCTTGTTTTCCAGGCTAAAACTCATAGACCAATAATAATATCTTCTTGGTCACCCATAAACCAATCTACATTAGGTTGTAGAACAGGTGCATGTCTTCCATGGAGAACCATAAAGGCCAATGACAAAGCAACTCAATATATATATATATATATATATATAAAGTTATTTTCATATCATTTCCCAAGTAGAGTCACCAAAAATCTATTGGTTTATAGATTTTTCCACCTAACTCTATATTCCCACACCCATACAAGTGACAAGTGTACCAATAGTTGAACCAATTGTAATGATATTTTACAATGATTCTTTGCTTATTTAACAAGGCACAACTACCTTTGAATGATTCACAATGAATGGAAACTTGGATTGCTTTTAACCAAAAAGAAAAGAAAAGGTGGTGCTTTTAATCAGAAAGACTAAATCCAACAAATCTCAACATCAACTGAATTCAAAGGAAGTACAAAGACTTAGACAGCAATAACTTCAACCAATACGATAAAGAACTACACCAATTGTCATACAATCACTACTGCTACCATTCATCAAAAGATAAATATTCACACTAATGAGAAAAGAATATAAATCATTCAATCACTCCAATATCAAATTAATAACCAGTATTCAATAGTTTATTCAACATAGGAAGAATAAACATTTCAAATAACAATAACATAAAGTCTATGATCACCGAAACTCCACTATATTGATTTGAATTCATATATCAAAGTAACTGAATAGAAAAGTAACACACCAAAATTTATCTCCAACTAAAACAAAGTTTGCCAAAGATTCTAAACATTGACATGCTCATTGAATTTATAGCCTTCTCACCAATAACTATCTTTTGAAATAATGGCTTCTTGAGGACAACCAATTTAAAGAAGTCTTTAAAATAATAAGCTTAACTTAAAGAAACTACTCTCCAGAGCCAGTGGTTTTTGCAATAAATGAAAATTACTAAAGCATAAGAAAAATCATTCAGTTAATGATTGCCATGTCATTATCCACAATAGTCTCCCTTTGCATTACTTCTTTTCCTTAGCTTGTCCATCTTCAGTACATGAATGTACTTGTGTTGCTTGATTTGCCTATGCTCTCAACTTCACCTTATATGCCCAATAACTATTAATGATTAGTGATAATGCCATGCTGCTTGCACTACCAGTCATATTGACTCAAAGTTTCTTTTTGTTTATCATGTTGTTAGCATCTGCCACTCTTTTATGCACATTATCTATTTCATTTTTTAATGTTCTAATATAGGTGGCTATTCTTCCAAGCTTTCCAAGTGATTCACCAGTGATAACATCAAAAGCCACCATTTCTTCATCCACCATCTTCTTGAAATTTTGATTAATTTCCTTTATTTCAAGTAGCTTATCCTCATCATCACCAAAGGATTCTATCTCTAGGATTCCAAAGTTGCTTTTGAGATCCATTTGATCCATGTAATAATGAGCTAAGGTGCTTCTCATTTCCTCCTCAACTGCTCCTAATACAGACATTTTCCACTCAAGCATGCCTGTCCACACAACAAAGTCCATCTCCTTGGGATCATTCAAAATCTTCTCGGCCACAAGAATGTTGATATCCATGCCAAACATATCTTGTACTTATTTAGAGACTAGGGAAAGGCTACTATTATCTTTCCTAACATTCTGTAATTCAAACACCAATGCTTCCCTCTTGCTAGAAATATAATTAAATAACTTAATAGATTCTTCTATATAAATTAGGTCATCCAAAGTTACCTTTTCAATCCATTTCTCTATGACACCACTCAAAGCTTGAGACCGTTTAATTTGTTGCAAGATGTTGGGCTCTAGGCCATCTACACTTACATTGGGCAACTCACCTACTGGTTGGACAGTGATTTTCAAAATGGACTAAATAAATAGAGTTAAAGAATTTATGTGTGCCTACAATTTGGCATTCTCTTGTTGTTCCTTCTTAATTCTCTTTGACAAAGTACTAATTGAGAATTTAGCATGGTAATTTCTCCCTCTATAGTTGAGGGTCCCATATCAACTTGACTTAGATTAAAGTCAACTTCAATCACTTCATCCTCATTCTTATTACCCACTAGGTTAGCAATCTCCAAAATGTGGTGCCATGTGGAAGGGTTTGCAACCATCCTTAACATTCTTCTTGCCCATTTTGGTTTTGGCATTTCTTGCAAGAGCTTAGCCACATTATCAACATTGGTATCCACCATAGGAGTATACCTTTTCTTTCTCTCCACAACTTTTCTCAACCACGTAGGGGATGAGGAAGAAGAAGCATTAGTATTCATAACAGCATTCAATATCACACCATCTAAGTGCATAGGAGGGGAATTGTGCTCTAGAGAATTATTCAAGCTAGGGGAACCTAGATTACCAAACAATGATTGGAGCATATTATCTTCACCAAGCTGGTTAAGAATTAAAGAATCACTATCATTAACAAGGGGATTTGAAAGAGGCACATGGTCTGCTAGAAATTGTGAAGCAACTAATCTATTGTTAACAACCATAGGCTAGCCATCCTATTCACAAGTTGTCTTTAATCTCCTGATATCTTCTAGTTACTTGCCATCTCTACCTAATTGTGAGCTAACTCTACGAAGAGTTTCGTCCAAACTAGATGACTTCCCGAGAGTGTGAGTAGCTTGGGACTTACTTGTTGGCAATTTGGCTAATCTTGATGTTTGATGGTGTTGTCATTGATGGCAAGAAGAAAAGGAACAAGGTTGGAACAAATATTTTGGCCTGGCAAAGGAAGACCTAAGTTATTTGGCTAAGTGTTGGAAGAGTTTAAAGATAGTGGCAGAAAGACAACATTTTGATTGGAATTGGTCCACAATTGAAGATTTGGTCATGCAGATCTAGTATGATATTCCTAATCCTTAGATGATTCTATATCCAAAGTTTCATCCCTTGATCATCTCCGAAAGTGTACTTTCAAGTTGCATGAGTTTGGCATTGCAGATGAACAAAGGTAATAAGAGTAGAACACATTTTTGTTTTGGTCCACATTCCTCTAGTGTTGCATATTTTTTTATACAGTTTTAGGGTGTTGTAAACACTTGTATGAAGTCTCTAAATCTAGAGTTGTAGAGTTTGAAGTCCACCAGAATGATAGTTTTGAGATACTAAATATCGCTACTTGGCTTTATAGAGTTTGACTGTGACAGGGCATGTGTTCTAATGGTTTACATTTAATCTTGGGGATGTGTGAAGAGTCTTTGATATGATTTTGAAAGTGTCTTGTGGTCTATAGTGAAAGTTGTAGTCTGACAAATAGACTGAACTAGTAGCAGTCTATGTTTGAGGCTGAAATGATAGTTTGACTTATATGCGATAAGTTCTATTGATTGGAACTTTATCCTAAGTGGTTCTATAGTTGGAGCTGACATATGAGAAGGTGTTTCAAGTGTTATTTGGGTCTGCTATACATTTTGGTGAATGAATTTGGCCGACAAGCTTCATGTTGATTAACTACATGCTTCATCTTGGTAGGCTGACCTAATGTAAAGACTCTAAGTGTTGCAGATATATATATGAGATCCAATTCGATGATTGTTGGGTAAGTGTGTGAATATGAAGGTGCATGGGTAAGATTGTGATTTTGTGAAGGTGATAAGTGTAGAAGAAGAGAGATCTTATTTTTATGTAAGAACAGAGTAGTGTAGTAGAGTAGTTGAAGATGAAGAGTTTTGAGTTAGTTTTTTGAACATCATTAGAGCTGTAATCATGCATTTGTAGATGCACTACTAGCAGTTCATTTTGGCAGTGAGCCACCCCTTGGCAATGAACCTTTTTGCAGTGAGCATTTTGGACAGTGAGTCCTTATGGGTAGTGAGCCTTGGGCAGTGAGCCCTAAGGCAATGAGCCTCTTTGTAATCCAGTATTGTTACTACATAATATATAGTGAGCTAACACTCACCGTGGTTTTTCCCCTTTTTTGGTTTTCCATGTAAAAATCCTTGTGTTCATGTGTGATGTCCTATGGTTGTTCATGCTATGTTTAAATTTATTTAATTTTGTTGAATGGGAACTAAATTAATGATTTAATGAGTGTATGGTTTAAGAGAATATTGATTCAGCCCCCCTCTCAGTATTTTAGATTTTCAACAATTGGTATCAGAGCATGGTTGCTTGGAAGAAGTCCACTAGTAGAAATATGAAAAAATAAATGACCAGATGACTAAAACTTTTAGTCACATGACAAACTTTTTACGACATAGCTATAAATGACTAATTTGATCATCAGGCAAAAAACACAACTAAATAATTGGTCAGACAAATAAAAATGACTAAATAAATGACTATTACTCCTATATTATTTTTTCTTTCCAATTTGATCATAATCCATGAATTCAAAGACAATATAAGGCAAGGCAATAAATGTCCACTTAGACCAAAGGAATAAAGGGAGAGAAAGGATTGAACAAACGGTTAAGAAGAAAAAAGACAAATCATACAATAGGAAATATACAAAAAAATTAAAAATAAGACAATAAAATAGATACACTGGATAGATACAAATAAAATAAAGACAAAATTATTAATTATAAAACTTTTAAATATACTATAATATTGATAAATTATTTAATTTTTCAAGTCCAGTATGCTCAAGTATAATTTAAGTTAAATTAATTTAAATTATATAATTTAATAACTTAAGTTGTATAATTTATAACTTATATATAACAAAGTAATTATATAATTTAAGTTAAATATAATTTAATAATATTTCATATTATTTAAATATTATAATAATGAATAATTATATTGTAATATAATTTCATAATTTTATAATTAAAATTATAATATAAGTTTTTGCCTTGTCGTGCATGAGTTTAGTTCACTTTAGTTTTAGGGTTTAGGGTTTAAGGTTTAGTGTTTAGGCCATTTAGGATTCAGGGTTTAGGGTTTCAGGTTGAGGGTTTATCTTTTAGGTTTTAGGTTTCAGTGTTCGTGGTTTAAGGTTTAGGGTTAAGGGTATAGGGTATAGGGTTTAAAGTTTCAGGTTTAGAGTTTAGGGTTTAGGGTTTAGGGTTTAGTGTTTGGGGTTTAGGTTTTAGTGTTTATAGTTTAGGGTTTAGGGTTTCTAGTTTCAAGTTTAGGGTTTAGTGTTTAGGGTTTAGGGTTAAGGGTTTAGGGTTTAGTGTTTAGGGTTTTGAGTTTAGGGTTTAGGGTTTAGAGTTTAGTGTTTAGGGTTTAGGGTTTAGGGTTTAGGGTTTAGGGTTTTAGGTTTAGGGTTTAGTGTTTGGGGTTTAGGGTTTAGGGTTTAGGGTTTAGAGTTTAGGGTTTAGGGTTTAGTGCTTTAGGTTTAGGGTTTAGGGTTTAGTGTTTAGGGTATAATGTTTAGGGTTTAGGGTTAAGAGTTTAGGGTTTCAAATTTAGGGTTTTAAGTTAGGGTTTAGGGTTTTAAGTTTAGGGTTTTAGGTTTAGGGTTTTAGGTTTAGGGTTTAATGTTTTAGGTTTCAGGTTTAGGGTTTTAGGTTTGGGGTTTCAGGTTTCAGGTTTAGGGTTTAGGGTTTAGGGTTTAGTGTTTAGGGTTAAGGGTTTAGGGTTAAGGGTTAAGGGTTTAGGTTTTAGTGTTTAGGGTTTAGGGTTTTAGGTTTAGATAATATAAGATTAAAGTGGATAATTTAAAAAAATATTTTGAATTGAGGGAGTGGGTTGTATTATAATATAATAATAATATATTATATTACAATACAATATAATTTAATATATTATAATATGATATTATATAATATATATTATAATATATATATTATATTATTATTATATAATAATATAATATAATATTTATATTATATATTATATAATAATATAATATTATAATATATTTAATATTATAATATTATATTACTATATAATGTATATTATATTATATAATAATATAATACTATAATATATTTAATATTACATAATAATATAATATTATAATATATTTAATTAATTAGGTGCCAAATTTAATTTTCACCCTATCATATGGGTGCCAAAATTTATAGTCGTTGATTTTTCTTTTGAAAATATCCTTCATGCCAATGCACCAGACTTTGGGTCTCCTTTGTTGTTGCCACTTAGTAAAGGTTAGTGAAAATGACTCCTGCTCCCAACTGAAGCTCCCACTGGTAAAATGGAGCTGGGTATATGGTTTGTGTTATTGATTTGGTTTATTCTTGCTCAAGGAAAGAATGTCTCTGCATTGAGATTGGAGGAACCCCAATATGCAGTGGTGCATCAAGAATCTAATTTTGAGGTGAGATTGTATAAAGTAATGACTTGGATGTCCACCTCTCTTATTCAAGAAGTTTCTTTTGAGAAGGCCACACTCAAAGGCTTCCATAGGTACCCATCTTCTCTTCTTTATGTGCACTATGCAACAAACCTGTAAAGCTTAAATTAAGCACTTGGACAGTTTGTGCTCAAATGTGTTTTTTATCCCACAGGATGATTTTTTATTTTCCTTTTGATCTGGCCTCTGGCACTTTAAAATTGGATTTTGTTTGTTGGGTATTTAATGATTTTGATTTTGGTTAGTGAAAATGGCTCCTACTCCAGCCCACACCAGCAATGGCAATGTGGAAGCAAGCACCTCTTCCTCCATCCAAGGATGGTAAGAAAATTAAAGATGAGAAGAAGGAAGAAGACCTAGTATTTATTTGCCTAGTTTTTGTACTAATTAATCTACTCAGAGCTAGGGTTAGGGTTTTGATTCATTTTCCTTTTATGCTCTTTTTGTGGAAATAGTTAGAGGAAGATTTGTCTTTGAAACATCAGTTAGAAGTATATGTTGAAAGAGTTCAGAATTCAGATCCGGGACTGCAGAAGATAGCTCTTGAGAGCATGAGGTATAGTACTCTATTGTTTTGACATTTTTTATTTTTTTGACCATTCTCGAAACTTAATCACATTTTCATATTGTCAATTTTTTTCTTTTTCTTTCTTTCAATATGGCAAAGGGTATGCTTCCCCTTGAAAAAATAAAAAGCATGGATGTGATCTGTCTCCTACACAAAAAGCATGTACCATTTTATGCCCTTCAATCCAACTACATCTAGGGATTTTTTTAAATTCCTCTATCTTTCATCAATCTCCTTACCTCACCACACTTGCCCACTTCTCGATAGATGTTTGAGAGAAGAACATAAGTTGTGCAACATTTTTAGGATCCAAATCAAAAAGTAGTGTTGCTATAAATACTCCTAAGCCTATATTCATATGTGATCTATAGGAACCAAGAAAACACATCCATACAACCAGCACAGATTTAACATGTATCTCAATGATAAAGTTTAGGGTGTCTTCAAGATAGCTAGCATGGGCAAGGATCGAAACCATGCACACATAATGATCAACTATAGGTGTTGTTGGAATTAGGGCTAGCAACTGAGGGGGGATGAATCAGTTGTCTTAAAACTTTTTAATGCTTGTTGTAGTTAATTCCTCTTTGCCACTTATTAATAGATTAATGATATAATTGTGAAAAATATGAATCAATATCACAAGAGTAGAAACACAAATAGCACACTTGACACCAAGATTTTTGATGTGGAAACCTGGTTAATGGAAAAACCACGGTGGGGGTTAACCCACAAGGATTATACTAAAAGTATTACAAATGGGGAAGGCACATGCCTTTGGGCTCACTGCCCAGAGCTCACTACTCAAAAGAGGCTCACTGCCTACAAGAATGATTAAAAAGGATTACTGATTGTTTGAATTGATGAGTAGCATCTACCAATGCAAGAATTCAATTTCGGTTAGGCATAGAATACTGATCTTACACACTTCATCTTCACTCTATCCTATTTACTACTCTGTCATGATTCAGACCTTAGATCTCTTCTCTTTTGCACTTCCATCTACCCTTTTCACACTTACTCCATATTCACGTACCTCATCAATCAATACACTCAAATCCATCGGCTCTATATATATCTGCCTCTAGAAATTCAATCACTTTTTTGTCGGCCTTATGAAGAACTTAACAAACAATATAAGTGCTATGTTCTGTTGGCTAAATCCATACACAAATATTGATGCGTAACAAAAATAACACTTGTAGGTCACCATACATGTCAGCCACTAACATTATATCCCATACGCAACTCACCAAAACACTTCTACTAGATCCACACAAGGATCTAACACAAGTCGGCCTATTCTTCATTGAACTGTTTTGTCATATTAGGACTCGGTACTTAGATGCTCATAACTTTTAATCCCTTTGTCACCGAAGGCTGAAATCTTGGATTTAGATTATCCTAACATTCCTCTACACTCCCTCAATTTGCAACACATAATGATTAACTGGAGAGATCCGCTGACCAACATACTGAACTCTACCATATACCATGTTCCTGTCTATCCGGACTTGACATATCTTGGAATTGACTTCCAGTATGATCTGATACTAAACTGCAGATGTGTGGAATGGACTCAGTTACAATCAATGACAACACATGATATGTCTTGCAGTGTCTCTTGCCAACAATCTCCTCCTTTGGCATTGATGGCAACACTTAGTGAAAAATGACTAAGTGTCATGACTGACTCCCCCTACTGTGTACACTTATATATTCTTCCACTGCTCCCCCTTTAATAGATTCTTCATTTTCTTTCATTTTTCACTGTCTCTCACTCCCCCTTTAACATCAAGGGCAAAGGGTGGGAACCACAAACCAAAAGGGAAATCTATATACAAGACTACATATGTACAAATAATCCATGTATTATATTTACATAAACTTGAGAATATCTGTAAAACTATTTTTCAACTGCACAAGTTTAGAGGCCCAACTTCTTTTCACGCCACCCAAAATTGAGATGTGTCCACTTAAGAGGAATGCCTATGTTTCTTCTTTCTTTGGATCTGAAGGATCACCTGTCTGGACTACAACTTGAGCTTCTGATAAAGCAGTAAACATTGTCTCTAACTTGGGGGCAATCAATCCCCGGAGCTCACACATTCTCTCCACAATATTGCTCTTTTCTTTATCAATTTTCTTTATTTTGTCAGTCAAGTTGATTGCTTGACATTCCTGACTTACCAAAGAAACTGTTAGAGGATCAAAATTTTGAGATAGATTCAACAATTTTTTTTCCCACTCCTTTATCTTCTTCTTAATATCCTCAACAACTTTGGGCCAAGATAGACAAAATTTGTATACATCACTTCCATCATTAAGAGCATTTTGAATACATTTTATACTGATATCAAGTATCTTTCTATCATTCCCTATTAGGCCCTTTAGCTCACTAAATCTCTTATCCAAAAATTCATTCTAGACTTTAATCTCTGTAGACTTCTGAAAGGACTCAAACTGTGTACTTACAGAATTTACAAGGCTCTTCAAATTTCCAGAGAGAGAATCAGATGGATTATTTTGGAAAGTTGGCATTATCTTCTCCAATATATTAGATGCAAGGATTAATAGCTCACTATCCTCTATGTGAGATTTCAATATCTTTTCTCTTGCCTTGGCTTGTGTGAAAGATGCTATCTTCATCATTTGGACTAGAGAGAGAGTATCTAGGTTGATTGGTCCTTGAATCAGTTCTAGTTCATCAAACTCTAGCATTTATTTACTCAGGAAACTCTTCACTGCATCTGTAGTGTTTCTTGCCATAATTTCTGGACCACCTTCCTTTCCTTGAGTTTTCTCAGTGTTAGTATCAGGACTATTTTGTTTGGGTGCATGAAATTTGCACCATCTTCTGCTTTATCTTCCTTACCCTTGACTTCTTCTTCTTGGTTCTTAGCCTTTTTTATTTCATGCTTTTCAATTTTTAATGAATCATCTTCAATTTGATCATCTACTTTTGTATTTATCTCTTCTTTGTCAGAATGATCTAGAGGGGTTAGAATATCTCCTACATCAGCAGTTTCATTTGTCATTTTTACTTCTTCCCTACTTATTGCTTCCTCTTCCAAGATAAAGGAATCATTCATTCCAAATTATTGCTCCTCCTTCTACCACTCTTCTTCATCTGGGATTGGTGTGTCATCAGCAGGCTCATCTGACACAACAAAAAACTTGTTCTTGTCCAATGCTTTTCTCAAAATTTGTTTAGTTTCTTGGACTATTTCATCTATCTCTCCAATCATCAGTTTGTTCATTCTTGTCTTACTCTTGAGTTCATTTTTGACCTCCTTAAAGATTTTATCTACTTCTCTACTAGAGATCACCAGACATAGAGTGGTTAACACATGTTCCCTCAGCTCCATATCTTTTGACTTGGTAGCTTCTTCTCTTATTTCCAAGATGTCTCTTAAGCCTTTTGGATCTTCTGACAAAATTTCTACCAGAGCTCTATTAAATACATTTAAGTACTTGATAGTGGCTTCTTCCTAAAGCCTCTTGTCAACGTCATTGTAAAAGTTATAGAATTTAGTTAATGGTTTTAAATTCCCATCAATAGTGATTGTCTTGACAATGCTTTTCATAGAGGGAATTTGCTTCTTATCATCAGCCTTTGATCTCTGCCTCTTATTTGTCTTCTTGCTTTTGGAAGGCTTCTCTTTAGATACTTTAACATCTTTAGCGCACTCGTGGCCTTTAGCTCCTTAAGCCCATCATCTGAATCTATCTTTTCTTCATCCTCCTTTTCCAAACTATTATGTGATCTCTTTTCCTTTACTTTAGTTCTCTTCTTTTCCTTACCAGATGATATGTCTTCCAGTTTCCTAGGATTGGCAAATTTTGGGGGAACAATGGTAGTAGCAAAGCTCCTAGTAGTCCTTAGAGTGGAGGAGGATTCTACTAGAGTACTTCCTTGTTTCTTATCCTACTTCTCCTTCTCAGTTTTTTCTATTCTTTCTTTGTTCTACCTCACAGCTTCCTTTGTTATCCTAATGCTTTCAGCATATATTTCTACTTGCTTCTAAGCTTTTCTCTTAATCTCTAGCTTTCAGAGTTCAACATGCAGCTTTTCATTAAGCTCTTTATAAGTCCCAAATCTCTCAACAAAGTCATCCCTGAGTTTGCTCAAGAGATGTTGAGCATACATTTCTAAAATCTTCTCATCAACCTCATAACCCATAGGCATAATCCAAACAGTTTTGGTTTCTATAGATTCCATTAGGCACTGATCAGTGTCCACCATAAAGCAAATTTCATTTTGGTATTTCTCAACTACTGATTTTAGATTCTTTCCGTAGAGTACATCATACTCTAACTTTTTTTAAAGTACCCCCAAATTGCAATTTACTATGTCTTAGAATCTCCAATGCTATGTAGATGATCTCTTATTTGTATTGCAATTGGTCTGTCACTAGTCCATTACACACCTTTTACTCCAGACACTTCATTCATGAAGTAGAAGAATAAACATATAATCAAAGAACCAATTTGAAGGTGTTTGTCTTGTCCTTCTTAATTTTGCTCAAGTTATCAATCAGTTGGTTCTGTAACAGCTCACATAGGTCATAATCTGCATTTTCTTTCAACATTTGATATGCTGCATATATGGTAGTTCTAGAGATAGAGTTCTCCCTACTGGAGTGATAGATCTTGTAACCAATCACCATAGAGGCAAAATTAACATCTGGTTCAATAATGTCATTGATGGTCATTGCTCTTTTGTCAAACTTGGCACTGGTTGCATCAGTAACAGTCTAGTTTTTCACAGATTTCAACATGGATAATCCACCAGTTGAATTTAACCCAGTCACAATTCTGATAACATCCTTTGTAATCTTGAAAGGTTTCAACAACCATATGAATTCATCATGCATTTAGCTCAAGATGTAACGAACCCACTCACTCTCATCAAATGTCAGAAATTTAATGACTTGTAGAAAATGTTTGTTGTCTAGGGTTTTGAATTCTAGTTTCAAATCATAGTTATCATCCTTTAGATGGTTCTCAAACAATTCTAGCAATCTTAGATTTCCAAATTCATCCACGTTACAATGGATGTATGCCCTAATATCTTCTACATGCAGTACTCCGTAGGGGACACCAGAAAAAGCACCTAACGGTTCTACTTCAACTGACTTGTAGGGATGCTTCTTAAATTTTGGACGGGGCCTTTTAGTAATATCAACAATAAGAGGAGTAGCCATCTCAATAGATTATAGATTCAAAGCTTCATAGAAAAGTACCTTTTTCTTCCTCGGAGTTAGGGTTGATCAATTGCTGATTGAATTCATTCTTCGTGCTTCAATCTTTGGATTTTTAGTTCAGATGCTCTTTTTCTTGTTCTTTTCAAATGCAAAGTGATTTAAATGCTTGAGTGAGTGACTTTTTATCCTCCACAAAACCTGATTTGTCATTGTAATAAATGCATTTCCCTAACTTCATCTAGTTACTCTGTTTCTTGATACAGTTTTTCATGAATCACTCTACAAATTGCCATATTCACTTCTTTTCTTCCAAAAATCCTTCCAAATGGTCTGCAATAGGCTTTTCTAACTTTAATCATTATGCCAGATTTAGACACCCACTTACTAGCTGGGGGAATTAGATTTTTATTGTAGCTCCCCTAAGTAAGAGCTCCTAGTTTAATTATCGAAAGGATTATCAGCACCTGGTTCTAGTGTGGATCCATCGCCACTGTTCATTACACCTTCATCACCTAAATTTTGTTCATTTCACTCTAAATCTCATCCGCATCCACTTTACCCTTTCCTTTATCTTGTTTCTGATCTCTGTTTACCAGACTTTTTCCATCATTGTTCCTGCTTCTACAGAATCTTGCAATATGACCATATCTATTGCAATTAAAGCATACAACATTTCTTTGCTTATTTATTTGATTCACTCTTGATTTGTACTGATTGGCCATGTGTCCAAATCCATTGCATGTAAAGTAGTAGCCAATAAAAGAATTACCATTTCCTTTATTATTAAGGTTATTCATTATCATACTTCTGCATTCATTGGATCTATGACCATACCTCTTACAATTGAAGCATTGACTAGAGAAGGATGTACTACTTTGATTCACTCTACTTCTACATTGAGTAGCTCTATGACCAAATTTATTGCACTTGAAATAATTTCCATTGAAAGATGGATACCTTTGAGCATTAGGCTATCTTACTGGAGGTCTTCTAGGTCTGTTTCTCCCATTCCTTGGTTGAAAATTTCTTTGTTTGGATCTAGAGTTTTTGCCTTTCTCATACCCAAGACCATGCTTATCATCAACCTTCTTCTAACTTTGAAGCATTGCTTCAAGTTTAGCTGAGCCTATCTTGAACTTCTCCTTGTATTCATTTGCAACTTCTAGGTCATTTCTGAGAATGACAATTTGCCTTTCAAGTTCTCTCTCATTCTCTCTTCTTTCTTGTAGATCAAACTCTAGATGGCCAGCTATTCCATCTAATCTGCAACACTCTTCAGTTCTTTCCTTTAGGTTTTATTCAGTCTTTTTCCTTTGCTTGATTTCTCTGGTTAGAGTCATTACCCCAGATTCCATCTAATGTTTTAGAATAGAAACTTCTTTTGTCAGCGTCTCACATTCCTTTGTCTTTTCTTCCAAAGCTTCATTCATGCCATTTTCTTTAGTAAGATTAGCTAGTTGATGAAGTAGTTCCTTCCTTTTTCCATTGATTTCTTTAATTTATCTTTTAGCAAGTCAATGCAATCATCAACATCCTTAAGGTTCACTTTCAGGTCATCTACTTCTGCATTGGACCACTCAAGATCTTCTAAATCCAATTGAAGTTGTTCTCTGAGTGAACCCATTGAAACTCCTTCCCAGATCTTCCTTGAGCTGTTAGGCTTCTTTCAAGGAACCTTTCTCTGATACCAATTGTTGGAATTAGGGCTGACAACTAAGAGGGGGGTGAATCAGTTGTCTTAAAACTTTTTAATGCTTGCTACAGTTAATTCTTCTTTGCCACTTATTAACAGATTAATGTTATAATCATGAAAAACAAGAATTAATATCACATGAGCAGAAACACAAATAGCACACTTGACACCAAGATTTTTGATGTGGAAACCTAGTTAAGGGAAAAGCCATGGTGGGGGTTAACCCACAAGGATTATGCTCTGTTAAAAGTATTACAAATGGGGAAGGCACATGCCTTTGGGCTCATTGCCTAGAGCTCACTGCTCAAAAGAGGCTCACTGCTATAAAAATTATTAAAAAAGGATTACTAATTGTTTGAACTAATGAGTAGCATCTGCCAATGCAAGAATTCAGTTCCAGTTAGGCATAGAATACTAATCTTACACACTTCATCTTCACTCTATCCTATTTACTGCTCTACCATGATTTAGACCTTAAATCTCTTCTCTTTTGCACTTCTATCTACCCTTTTCAGACTTACTCCATATTCACATACCCCATCAAGAAATACACTCAAATCCATTGGCTACATATATCCACCTCTAGAAATTCAATCACTTTTATGTCAGCCTTATGAAGAACTTAACAAACAATATAAGTGCTATGTTTTGTTAGCTGAATCCATACACCAATATTGATGTGTACCAAAAATAACATTTGCAGGTCACCATACATGTTGGCCACTAACATTATATCCCATATGCAACTACCAAAACACATCTACTAGATCCGCACAAGGATCTAACACAAGTCAGCCTGTTCTTCATTGAACTGTTATGTCATATTAGGACCCGGTACTCAGATGCTCATAACTTTTAATCCCTTTGTCATCGGAGGCTAAAATCTTGGATTTAGATTGTCCTGACATTCCTCTACACTCCCTCAAATTTGCAACACACAATGATTAACTAGAGAGATCCACTTACCAAAATACTGAACTCTGCCATATACCCTGTTCCTTTCTATCTGGACTTGACATATCTTGGAACTGACTTTCGGTATGATCTGATACTGAACTATAGATGTGTGGAATGGACTTAGTTACCATCAATGACAACACATGACATGCCTTGTAGTGTCTCTTTCCAACAGGTGTAATGCAATAAGGGTTACAAATGTGATTGAAGTATGTACAACTCTCATCCACTAAACCTGCATGGCTACATGCACCTAGAATACAAGCAAAGCTTACAATGTTAGAATATGTTCTAGAGTGCTTAATTAATTCAAATATTTTGAGAGCATCCTTGCAAAATCCATTTTGTGCATATCCTGCAATCATTGCATTCCATGAGATGACATCTCTTTGAGGAATTTTGTCAAACAGTTCACGTTTTTTGTCTATGATTCCATATTTTGCATACATGTCTATGAGAGCATTTCAAACTATAATATCTCACAAAAATCCCCCTACCATTATGCTTTGAAGGATGTCCATGCCCTATTCCAAAGCTCCCATTTAGGCACAGGCAGGGAGGATGCTGGCAAAGGTTACAGAATTTGGATTTATAGCTAACAATTGTATTTTCTTGAAAGTTTCTAAAGCCTGTTCAACAAATCCATTTTGTGCAATCCTACAATCATTGAATTCCATGAGATGACATCTCTTTGAGGCATTCTATTAAACAATTTTTGTGCCTTGTCTATGCTTCCACATTTTTCATAAATGTCTATCAGAGCATTTCCAACTATAATATCTGACAAAAATTTGCCTTCTATTATGCCTTGATGGATGTCCATACCCTATTCCAAACCTTACCATTTTGATACAAGTAGAGATGATGTTGGCAAAGGTTGTGGAATCTGGCTTTACACCTGCCAATTTCATTTGCACGAAAGTTTCTAAAGCCTTTCTCAATTCACACAATCCAAAGAAAAGGTAACATGCTAACTGCTAATATAAATTGAATTCATTCGACCTTTAATGTCATTCATACATTGTAGAAGGGAAAATACCACTCCTAAAAATTTAGTGGCTCACTCTTCTATGTTTTTCTTAGTTCCTAGCTCTTTGGTTTCAATTTCATAGAGTTTGTAATTACATGTAATTATTTTCTTTAAAGTTTCTGAATCCTTTTCAACAAATCCACTTTGTACATATCTAACAATCATCTCATTCCATGAGATGACATCTCTTTGAAGCATTGCATTAAATAGTTCATATGCCTTGTCTAGGCTTCCACATTTTGCATACATGTCTACTAGTATAGTTGCAACTACATCTAACAAGATTCCTCTATGCATTATGATTTGATGGATGTCCATATCCTGTTTGAAAGTTATATATTGGCACAGGGAGCAAGGATGTTGGAAAAGGTTTTGGAGATTGGCTTGCACCTACCAATTGCATTTGCTTAAAAGTTTCTAAATCCTTCTCAACAAGCCATTTCATGTAAATCTTGCAATCATTTTGCAGTCCATGAGATATCACTTATTTGAGGATTACAAGCCCATTTATTTTTGTGTACCCTTCATTAAGTAAATGTCTTGCATCTGGAAAATACCCTGTTGCCTTCATCTCCCAAGCCAATTGCTCCAACTTTGCATAGATATGTTGTGTCAATGGATGTAATCTGTCTCCTACAGAAAAAGCATGTACCATTTTATGGCCTTCAATCCAACTACATCTAGGGATCTTTTTAATTCCTCTATCTTTCATCAATCTCCTTACCATTTGAACCTCACCCCAACTGCCCACTTCTACATATATATTTGAGAGAAGAACATAAGTTGCAACATTTTTAGGATCCAAATCAAAGGGTAGCATTGTTGTAAATACTCCTAAGCCTATATTCATATGTGATTTACAGGCACCAAGAAAACACATTCACACAACCACCACAGGTTTAACTGGCATCGTAATGATAAATTTTAGGTCGTCCTCAAGATAGCCAGCATGGGCAAGAAGGTCAACCATGCACACATAATGATCAACTGTAGGAGTAATGCAATAAGGGTTACTCATGTGAATAAATTATGTACAACCCTCATCCACTAATCCTGAATAGCTGCATGCACATAGAACACAAGAAAAGCTTACAATGTTAGGATGTGCTCTAGAGTGCTTCATTAATTCAAAGATTTTGAGAGCATCCTTGCAAAATCCATTTTGTGCATATCCTACAATCATGTCATTCCATGAGACCACATTTCTTTGAGGCATTTTGTCAAACAGGTCACATGCCTTGTCTATACTTCCACATTTTGCATACTTGTCTGCCAGAGCATTTCCAACTATAATTTTTGACAAAAATCCCCCTTCCATTATGCTTTGATGGATGTCCATACCCTATTCCAAAGCTCCCATTTTGGCATAGGCAGGGAGGATATTGGCAAAGGTTGTGGAATTTGGCTTTAGACCTACCAATTGCATTTGCTTGAAAGTTTCTAAAGCCTTTTCAAAAAATCTATTTTGTCCATATCCTACAATCATGGCATTCCACGAGACCACATTTCTTTTAGGCATTTTTTCAAATAGTTCACGTGCCTTCTTTGTGCTTCCACATTTTGCATTCATGTCTACCAGGGCAGTTGCAACTACAACAAATAAGAAAATTCCTCTGTCCTTCATGCTTTGATGGATGTGCATACCCTATTCAAAAGCTCCCATTTTGGCATAGGTAGGGAGTATGTTGGCAAAGGTTGTCAAATTTGGATTTACACCTACTAATTGTATTTGTTTGAAAGTTTCTAAAGCCTTTTCAACAAATCCATTTTGTGCATATCCTGCAACCATTTCATTCCATGAGATGACATCTCTTTGAGGCATTCTGCCAAATAATTCACATGCCTTGTCAATGGTTCCACATTTTACATACATGTCTACTAGGGTAGCTATGCAGAAGACCACCACAACACTGCAAGGTGGTTGTTGGGCCTTTGCGGTGATGTGGGGAACTCCCCGCATCACCGCAAAGGCCTAAAAACCACCTTGTGGTGTTGTGATGACCTTGGCATTAGGATTGTCTATGCTCCCTAACAAATCATGGTGCAGAGAAAATCAATCTTTGTGGGTAGAGATTTTAACTGGACCTAGTAGGAATTCCTTCTCCTCTTCTTACCGTAGGTTTCATATTTGTAGTAGAAGTTCCCAACAGCTTCGTTGAAAGGGGACTCTTGGAAGATGGTAAGGTTGAACTCAAAAAAATTAGAGGAACCAACAATGTGGATCTAGAATTTAATGAATTAGTAGAAGCCAGTTGAATAGCCACCCAAGTTAAACATCCTTTCAAAAGCATAAAAATAGGCCTCTACTTGTTATGACAATTTGTCTGCAATTCTTTCAAAAGTTTACTAATATCAATGCCATTATATTTTATGCTTCTTTGCTTTTTTAGGATTTGGGAATCAAAAATGATGATTTACTCTACTCTTTAGTTATTATCGGCATGGTAAATATTTTGTCTACTATTTTTTTTCAATCTATTTAGTTGATTAAGTTGAGTGAAGAATGCTTTTTCTAGACACTGGAGTGAAGATGTTTATTTCACAGGTAAATCTTCTTTAGTCATCAATTTTTCTGTTATAAATTGTAATCACGTGTAATAATTTTTAAATGTTTTTATGTCATAAATTATAATGGCTTTGTTTTGGAATTGAAGTTATTATTCAAGTTTACCATACTTTATTCTAAAGAAACCTCTTGGGTGTGAGCACCGTTTGATGTGAATACAAGAGTAATTAAGGACATTGACAATAAATAAGGAGTTCATCTAAATGCTATCTTTCTTTTTTTTAATCGATGGTGATTATTTGTTATAAAAGATGTGTTTACAAAAATATTTTAAATTGAACTTATAACGTATAGTAATGGTTAAATAATGTCATTTTGCCCCCCACCAATGTGATGACATTACCCCCAACCCTTAAAGAGAACAATTTTTATCTATAAATGAATATATTACAGTAGTTAAGCTTTTGATATACTCTTAACCCTATGATATAGACAACTTTTGCATGACCTAAACCAACTAAAAGTTTTTCAATGCTCTTCAAGAAATTTATGTCATTAAAATTTTGAGATTAGCTAATACTTTAATATGTGTTTTTTTGTAGTTTGAGGTTACATCATTCTTGCTTGCCTCCACAAGTGATTCTTTTCTACAAACTTGTGAGCCAAAAGACAATTGCATTACATCTAAAACTGTTTGGGCTCTTCTGTAAGTTTTGTGAAAATCTTTCAACACTTAGTAATATATTAAGAATTCAATTCTTAAATTTGAAATGTTAACATGATTTCATTTTATATTTTGTTGTTTATATTTTTTGAATCTTGCTTTTCAAAAAACATGCTGCAACTTTGGTACTTGTTATTATTATTAATTGCCTCAGCAAGTTATTCCTATTGCCATAATTTTAGTTTAGATTGTTAACACCTTAATCGCTTGTGTGAAGGAGAATATGGAATGCACCAAGGCTGTAATCAAAGCACCTAAACGAGTTAACAGAATGCCAAAAGAAATGATGTCTCATGGAATGCTTAGTGGAAACATCTCTTTTCTAAGTGTCAAAAGATGTGAAGAGCTTCATCGGTTCGACCTATCTTTCCATTGTTTTTCTATTGTATCTAATGTGGCTGATGAACTAGTTTTTTCTTTAGCCAATCCTTGTAGTTTGATATACATGATAGAGCTGAACTAGTTTTTTCTTATGGAAACCTTGTGCTACTTTTTTATTATTTGTAATTCTTTTCCTATATTGTTCCAATACAAAAAAATATTTATTGCCACTTTGCTTTATCTTGTTTCATTTTCTTATTGGCTGATTCTCAAATAGAAAGTGTTGGCTCAAATTTATCAATCTTTACTTGGCAGCATCATAAAATATATAGTTTTCCAAATTTATTTGCTTTTATGTTTTAATTCAAATTTAATAATATGTTTTTTTTGCATTATAAAATTTATGGTATTTAATAAATTATTCATATCATGACTAAATTTACTACCAATTAATGGAAACCAGTAAATAAAAATGACTACCATGACTAAATAAATGACCAGTTAACAACAATCAATGACTAAATGATTGCAATGACTAAATAAATGACTAAATATACTACCAAATTAATGACTAAAATTTGTTTAGTCATAAATTTGGTTGTGAGATAAATGACAGGCAATAAACTACCAATGGTCACGTGTCTAAATATACTACCAAATTACCAAATATACTACCAAATTGATGACTAAATATACTACCAAATTTATGACTAAATATACTACCAAATTAATGACTAAATATACTACCAAATTAATGACTAAAATTTGTTTGGTCATAAATTTGGTTGCGAGATAAATGATCAGCAATAAACTACCAATGGTCAAGTGACCAAACTACTAATCACATGATTAATTTTTGGTAGTTTATTTAGTCATTTATTTCTATTTTTCTACTAGTGGTCTAACAGCTTAAGGAAGATCTTGGAGATTGAACACACGGTAGGTAAAAGGTATTCTACTCCTCCTGAAGAAATTAATTCAACTGAAACCATAGAAGAAGAATGCATGCTTGTCAATGAAGAGTTTAAGGCTACTCTTGAAGATCTTGAAAAGACTAAAATAGAAAATAGGGATCTGAAAGAAAATGTCAAGGAAACAGATGAGTGCATCAGAAAATTGAGGGAGCAAATCAAGAGGTTCAAAGAAAAGCATAAGAAGGTTAGTGAACAATTGAAATCAGCAAATTAAACCTTCAATGATCTGAAAGTGGAAGTTGTAGAAAGAGCAAAAGCTAAAGAAAGCCTAAATGAAATAATAAAAAATAAATCTGAAGAATGTACAAGGATTGAAGAAGAAGTTGTGGATCTGAAAGCTGATCTGAAATAGGCATGGATTCAAGAAGATAAATTCAAAGTGAGTACTGCTAAACTTGATAGAATAATTGCAAGTCAGAAGACTCCTGATGACAAAGAAGGCTTGGGATTTGAGAAAGGAGAAAGTTCTAAAATAGGTCAAGAAAAGAATGCTAAGATCAAGAAGGACAATGACAAATAGATCCAGAATCAAAGGAATAGACCTAGAAGACCATCGGTCAAGGAGCCAAATGCTCAAAGGTACCCCTCTTTCAATGGTTATTGTAATGCATGCAATAAGTTTGGTCATAAGGCTACTCAATGTAGGAGCATAGTGAATCAAAATGTTCCATCATTTTCTAGTCAGTGCTTCAATTGCAATAAAATAGGTCATAAAGCTAATGAATGCAGAAGTCAGATAAGGAATGGTTACAATAATGGAATGAATGCTCAAACTTTTAGAGGTAACTGTTGGCAAGAGACACTATATGGATTCATGGTTGTTGTCATTGATGGCAACAAAGGTCATCCCACATATCCGCAAGTCATGATGTGTCTCTACCGGAAGTCAGAATAAAGAATGTTGTGGTCCGGTGAAGAAGAACAGAGCATGTGGCAAGGTCCGACAGATTGGTCCGGACCTCTCAGAGGAAGTGTCTTGGTGCAGTGCGGATTTGGGGAAGTCAAGAGGACTACCTTGAGTGGTATATTCCAAGGATTTAGCCTCCGGTGATGGACAAGGAAAAAGATATGAATGGTTGAGTACCGGATTCCTGAGAGACAGTGAAAACAGAGGAAGAACTGACTGGCAGAGTATCAGACTACTTTCCGGATGGGTTACTGTTGATGACAGAGGTTGTGAAGGCATGAATCATGTTTGGCCGACATGATTAATGATATCTACAAGTATATGCTTGATCCGCATTGCTTGGTGAGGAAGGATTCAGCCGACAGAATGAGAGTTTGTAAGAAACCAGACTGTTCCGGATGCCGACTAGAAAGGTGATGAAATTACTTGTGCGGATATATATAGAGGATGGATTTAGTTGTGAAGTGTGAAGTGATGTGGAGAGATATGCGAAGAAGTCCAAAGAAAGAGCAGAGGTAGCAAAAAGGATCCGGTATGTGGAAGATAGCAGAATAAAGAACAGAGGAAAGATGAAGTGCAGCAGATCAGTGTACTGAGCCTAACCGGAACTGAACTCCAGCATATGCAGATGCTTCCAATCAGTTCAAGACTGTGATTCTCATCACTTTGTAGACAGTGTGTCTTCTTGTAGGCAGTGGGCCTCTTGTGAGCAGTGTGCTCGGGCAGTGAGCCCTAATTGGCAAGTGCCATCTTTGTAATTTCCTATTCTTCTAACAGAGAATAATTTTGGGTTAATCACCCCGTGGTTTTCTCCCTTAACAGGGTTTCCACGTCAAAAATACTGTGTCATGTGTTTCCTATTTTATGGTTAATGTTTATGTTTGATTTTATGCTGCATCAATTAAAAGGAAAGTTCAATAAGGGAATTAATTAGGATAACTGATTCACCCCCCCCCCTCTCAGTTATCAACAATTGGTATCAGAGCTAAGTTCCTCCTAATAGAGCCTAACAGCTTGAGGAAGATCTGGGATTTCAAATGGATGCATATGGTTTAAGGGAGCAACTCAAGACTGCCCTTGAGGATCTTGAACAGTCAAATTCTGAAGTCAGTGAATTAAAGGAAAGACTCAAACAGGCTGATGAATTCATGAGAGAATTAAAAGACAAATTAAGTCTCTCTATGAAAAAGAGAAAGGAGCTACTTCAACAGTTGGCAAGACAAAGTGAAGAAAGCAATACAAATGAAGAATTGACTGAGCAAACCAAGTTATGTGAAAAGTTATCAAAAGAAGTCATTATGTTAAGACATGAAATGGAATCAGGAACTATAAAGTTTACTCAAGAGATTGAAGAAAAAAGAAAGGCTGAAGACAATCTAAGACAATCTCTTAAAGAAAAATCAGAAGAATGCCACCAGGTGGACAGGATTATCAGACACCTTGAATCTGATCTTGAAGATGCCAGAGATAATGAAGGAAAACTTGAGGATCAAATTGCCTCTCTCAAAAGAGACCTTCAAACAGCAAATGAATACAAAGAGAAATTCAAGATAAGTTCTGCTCAACTTGAAGTTCTTCTTGGAAGTCAAAAGAGGACAGATGACAAGTATGGCTTGGGATATGAGAAAGGAGAAAGCTCCGGATCCGGTCAGAAGAATCTTGGATCAGAAAATCCAAGGAGCAGGCCTAGAAGACCTCCGGTAAGACAGCCAAATGCTCAAAGATATCCATCCTTCAATGGATACTGCCACAACTGCAACCACTTTGGTCACAAAGCTAATCAGTGCAGAATGAGAATGAATCAGAATAATTCATCCTTCTCCGGACAGTGCTTCAACTGCAAAAGGTATGGACACAAATCCCATGAATGCAGAATTATGCAAGTAAACAAATCATTCAAAGGTAGATGCTTCACATGCAATAGAATAGGTCATATGGCTAATCAATGCAGATCAAGAGGATATCAGTCAAATATGCAAAGAAATGTTATTTGCCAAATCTGCAATAGGTCCGGTCATAATGCTAAAGTCTGCAGAAACAAGAATCAGGATAAAAGAGGTCCGGTGTATAATCAGAATCAAGACAAGGGTAAACAAAAGATGAATGCGGATGAGGTTAGGAATCAGATGAGCAAGATTTGGGTGAAGAAAAGTTCAGAGAATGTAGAGGTTGGATCCGCACCAGACTCTGGTGCTGATATTTCTTCCGGAAATTAAAAAGTGAGCTCAGGCTCAGGGGGAGACTCAAAGAAAATCTTGTTCCCCCAGCCAAACAAGTGGTGCCGGATGTGGCACAAGATGCGGATCAAAGGGTTTGTAGATATGAATCTTGAGATACTTCAGTCAAGTTTTCAGAGGTCCGCATGAAGTTATGAAGAAGCTGTGATCGATCAAATAAGACCTGTTCAGAGAGATGCTCCGGTATGATAAAGGATTACAAGAAGGTCCGGAAAGATCCAGAAATGCACTATCTTGTTCTGCGGATTGGACAGAGTGTTTGGGATGCTCTTGTAATATGTTACCTCGATTTATTCATGATTGAAAGATCCGGATGATATCCTCAGATCAGGACTAATCCGGGATACTCCAAGCTATCCAGACAAGGCAAACCGGAATGATGTAGGTGAAGCATTTATTGCAGACAGGTATTAGGGTTCGCGGAGCAATTTAAGGGATTTCTCAAAGGTCATTTGCTCATTCTGCACTCGAGAAGAAGCGAAAAGTGGAGCTCTGCAACAAGGTTCTTCAAGCACACCAAGGATCTCCTGCCGAAGCTATTGGATAAAGAAATCAATCCAACCACTCCGTGCAAACCGAAGGCACATAAGGTATTCTCCGTTTTTCATTACCTCACTGCAAATCTTTGAAGAATGGCTACTCCAAACATAGTTAAGATCTCCGATAGACCTCGCCCCTCATTCAAGAAACATCCCTACAAATCATTGGAGGTAGACCCACTAGGAGCCTTCTCTAGTGTTCCTCACGGAGTTTTACACACCGAAGACATTAGGGTTTACATACATGCAAACATTGAGGAATTTGGGGAATTCAAATTAAGAGACCTCTATCACAAGCAGCTGATTGACAATGCTTTTGAGCTTAAACCAGAGTATAAGGATATTCAGAAGAAACAATTTGAGCAATTTATTCATTTCCCCTGCTTTGAAGAAGATGAATGGGTCCGGTATGTACTGAGCAGGATGCATGACAACTTTCTATGGCTAGATAGACCCTGCAAGATTACAAAAGAGGCAATTAGAGCAGTAACTGGCCTATACTCTTCCGGAGGAGTACCTATCCTCAAATCTGTCAAGAACAACATTGTAACTGAGGCCACCGGATCAAAATTTGACAAGAGGGCAATGACCATTGAAGATATTTCGGATCCGGATATCAAATATGCATCAATGATAATAGGATACAAGATCTATCACTCCAGCAGGGAGAATTCTGTATCCGGAACTGCAGTATACACTGCTTTTGAAATGCTAAGGAAAAATGCAGAATATGACCTCTGCGAACTACTGCTAAGCCAATTAATGGAAAATATACAGAAAATCAAGAAGGATAAGAAGAATTCCTTCAAGTATGGTACTCTTATTGTATGTCTATTCTTCTACTTCATGAATGAGCTACCCGGAACAAGTGGATGGGTATGGCAGAATGACAAACCTGTTGCAGTCCAGATAAGAGACTACTTGCATGGACTTGGGGATGCAAAAGCGAGAAATTCAGCTCTATGGGGATACTTCAAAAACTTTCAGAGCATGATGCAAGCAAGAGAGAGAATTCCCCAGTCTCTCATTGAGAAATACAAGGACTCAGTGTGCTTTATGGTTGACACTGATCAGTGCCTAATGGAGGCAGTGGAGCCAAGGACTGTCTGGATCATGCCCATGGGGTATGAAGTTGATGAACAGATAGTGGAGCTGCATGTTCAACACATGCTAAGTCAGCCCAAAGATCCTAAGGCAGAAAGGTTTGGAACCTTTGAGGAGCTGAGTGTAAAAATACATGTAGAACTTAGGGAACCTGAGATTAAAAGAAAGGTAAGAAAAGAAGTAGAGCACATTGCTCAAGGCCTAGGTATCTCAAAGGAGGCACTTGATGCCAGCCGGGAAAAGAGGAGGAAGGCCGAGGAAGAAGAGAAAAGCAAAGAAAGTGCTCCGGTTGGAGCTCCCACCCGGACCAGATCAACAAAGAGATCTGCACCTCCCTCAACCAAAAGTTCAAAACCGGAAGTCCAGGCATCCGGTAAGAGATCCAAGACAAAAGCCACAAGGGCTTATGGAAGCCAAAAGGATGAAGAGGAAACAGAATCAGATGAGGGAGTAAGAGAAGTAAAGAAACAGAAGAAGAAAGGATCCGGTAAGCCCTCCACAGGCCAAGACAAGGATGAAATGGCAGAGGTAACTGTTGAAAAGCCCACTCTGTCACTAGAGAGCATAATCAAGTCGGTCACGGTGGATGGAAACCTTCAACCAATGACTGAATCCTATGATGACTTCAGTGAGGCAGACCAAAAGACTCTGCAGGAAGCCACAGTTAAATATCTGAACATATACAATAAGGCTTTCATTGAGATCATATCTCTCATTCCTAAAAGCCTAGAGAAGGAAATGGAAGTAAGAAAGAATAATGCTCATGCCAAAGATCTTGAGATCCGGGAGCAGATAGCTATTCAGCTATATCCTCAAATTGATCCCAAGACAATGAACATTATCTTCAAGGACTGCAAAGATGAGTTCAGAAGCAAAGCCAGGATGAATCAACTCATGCTTGGTGAGACTGACAAAGTGGCCCAAGAAACAGAAGAGATCCTCTGGAAGGCCTTCAAAAGGTTCAATCTTCCTGTTGTAGAGGACTTAGGTGCAGAAACAGCTGCTGATTTGGAATCTTCTGTTCCGGAAGAAGTGAGCCCTGAACAGACAAGTGAGGACTTGGGACCCTCTGCTCCAGAAGAAGGGGCCCATGAACAAGTTAGCATCTCTCCTCCGGTTTCCCCTACAGTCTCCGGATCCAAAGAAGAAGAGCAATTACAGGAGAAGGAAGCAGTGGTGAAAGACAAAGAGGTTGACAGTTCTAAGACTGCAGAAGAAAAGAAACATCTGTCTCCGGCAAGAGACACTGCACAAACTGTTCAACAATTTTTGAGTAAAGAAACTTTAGAGATTGATGAACCGGAGCTTCTAAAAGGCCCATTTGATTTTGACTCTCTCTCTCCGGTACAAACAATGAAGATAGCTTCATTTGCAAATGCCAAGGCAAATGAAAAGCTCCTGAAGTCTCATATGGAAGACTGTGAGTTGATAGAGGCTGCTTCCGGAGTACTTGTGAAGATCATGCCATCAATCCAAATAGATCCGACAGCCTCCACTTCCGGTAATCTAAAAACCTTAGTCAGCAGTGTTGATACACATTTTGATTCTCTAGAAAAATCAGCTGAAGAAAAGGTCCGGAAGGAATTTTTGGATAAGAGATTTTCAGAGATATTAGAATTAATTTCTAAAGATAGGAAGATTGTAAGCATTGGAATAAAGAGCTTAGAGAATGCTCTTAAGGATGGCGGTGATATCTATAAATTTTGTATATCCTGGTCAAAGGCAACAGCAGCATTTGACAAGAAAATAAAAGAGGAACAGGATAAGCTACAAAGCTTATCTCAAAGTTTTGATCCTCTCTCTTCCTCTATAATAAATCAAGAATGTCAGACTATTGCAGTCTTGAACGAAATAAAGAATCTTGAGAAGGAAAGGAAGAACATCACCAACCGGATGGGAGAACTTAGAAGGATTATAATCCCTAAGTTGGAAACCATGCATGAGGCCATCAGTGATGCTAGGACCACCGCCCAAACAAAAGATCCGACAGATCTCAAGCGGGCAGAAGCGTTTGCATTTTTGTTAAGTGGTCACATTTCAATTTTGGACAGAATGAAGCAAAGTTGGGCTACTGAAATGATTCAATTACAGACATCCTTTGCAGACATTCTTCAATATATGTGAGTATGTAAATATGCAGCTAAGTATAAGAAATTTTTGAAAATTTTGATATGCGGACCCTACCCTTTGCCATTGATGTCAAAGGGGGAGTGAGGAGCAGTGAAAAATGAGAAATCCAACTAAGGGGGAGTTCCGGAAATTGTATATAAAGACAGAGCATCAGCAAAGGGGGAGCACAGTGAAAACACTTAGTCATTTTTCACTAAGTGTTGCCATCAATGCCAAAGGGGGAGATTGTTGGCAAGAGACACTATATGGATTCATGGTTGTTGTCATTGATGGCAACAAAGGTCATCCCACATATCCGCAAGTCATGATGTGTCTCTACCGGAAGTCAGAATAAAGAATGTTGTGGTCCGGTGAAGAAGAACAGAGCATGTGGCAAGGTCCGACAGATTGGTCCGGACCTCTCAGAGGAAGTGTCTTGGTGCAGTGCGGATTTGGGGAAGTCAAGAGGACTACCTTGAGTGGTATATTCCAAGGATTTAGCCTCCGGTGATGGACAAGGAAAAAGATATGAATGGTTGAGTACCGGATTCCTGAGAGACAGTGAAAACAGAGGAAGAACTGACTGGCAGAGTATCAGACTACTTTCCGGATGGGTTACTGTTGATGACAGAGGTTGTGAAGGCATGAATCATGTTTGGCCGACATGATTAATGATATCTACAAGTATATGCTTGATCCGCATTGCTTGGTGAGGAAGGATTCAGCCGACAGAATGAGAGTTTGTAAGAAACCAGACTGTTCCAGATGCCGACTAGAAAGGTGATGAAATTACTTGTGCGGATATATATAGAGGATGGATTTAGTTGTGAAGTGTGAAGTGATGTGGAGAGATATGCGAAGAAGTCCAAAGAAAGAGCAGAGGTAGCAAAAAGGATCCGGTATGTGGAAGATAGCAGAATAAAGAACAGAGGAAAGATGAAGTGCAGCAGATCAGTGTACTGAGCCTAACCGGAACTGAACTCCAGCATATGCAGATGCTTCCAATCAGTTCAAGACTGTGATTCTCATCACTTTGTAGACAGTGTGTCTTCTTGTAGGCAGTGGGCCTCTTGTGAGCAGTGTGCTCGGGCAGTGAGCCCTAATTGGCAAGTGCCATCTTTGTAATTTCCTATTCTTCTAACAGAGAATAATTTTGGGTTAATCACCCCGTGGTTTTCTCCCTTAACAGGGTTTCCACGTCAAAAATACTGTGTCATGTGTTTCCTGTTTTATGGTTAATGTTTATGTTTGATTTTATGCTGCATCAATTAAAAGGAAAGTTCAATAAGGGAATTAATTAGGATAACTGATTCACCCCCCCCCCTCTCAGTTATCAACAGTAACTACTTTATATACAAGAGATTTGGTCATAGAGCTAGTGAATGCATAAGTCAGATAACAAACAACCATAATAATAGAAGGAATGCTCAATCTTTCAATGGCAATTGCTTTACATGCAATAGATTTGGACATAAGGATAACCAATGCAGAACAAGGATGAATAGAAGGAAAAATGGTTAGAGAAATGTTGTATGCTTCAATTGCAATAGGCCTGGACATATTGCAAGGTTCTATAGAAGCAAGAATATGAAGAAGGATAATCAGGCAGAGATGAGAAAACTAGTACAAAAGGTTGATCTAGTAGAGGCCAAGAAGGAGATGAACAATAGTTAGGTTAAGAAGGAAGTACATGAAGTCAAGAATGAGTCTGCACCAGAATCTGGTGCAGACACTTCCTTTGGGAAGTGAATTGAGAGCTCTGGCTCAGGGGGAGCTTCAATGAAAATTTTGTTTCCTTAGCCAGAAAAGTGGTGCTGACATTCAACATGAAGATACAAGTTAGAAAACATTTTGGAAGATCTTTTGAAGAAGATTCTGGCATAAAAGAACCTAATGCAGTGGATTGCAGAGCTATTTAGATCAACTGTGAGTGGAAAAGAAAGAGTTTGACAACTTTTTGAAACAAGCATTTATGGTGATTAGGTTTGTTGGAAAAGGGATATAAGAAACTCACTTGAAAGAAAAAATAACTTTGCATTCAAACCCTCAAGTGATTATTATGAAGAAACCCTAACCAGACACAAAAGGTATTTACAATTTTCTCTTTTAAAATTTTTTGTGTTGAGTCAGTAAAAATGTCTACTCCTCAAGTGATAGAGATTATGGAGAGGCCTTGACCTAAATTCAAGAAGCACCCATACAAATCACTTGAAACTGATCCAGATGGTATGTTCTCTGAGGTCCCATTTGGATTCATGCATACTAAAGATGTTAGGGCATATATACATGCAAACCTAGAAGAGTATGATCATGGGAAATTAGGGCAAATTTATCTAAACAAACTGACTAATGACAAGTTTGAATTAAAAGAAGAGTATAGTGTGTTGCATGAGAATAAATTTGATGTATGGATTGATTTTCCTGTGTTTTCTAAAGATGCTTAGGTCTGATATGCCCTAAGAAGAATTCATGATGAGTTCATGTGGTTATACATAACACATATGATTACTAAAGACACCATTAAGGCTGTGACTAGCATGTGCTCCATCGGAACAGTTCTGACATTAAATTTCATGAAGAATAACATAGTAATGGGGTTATAGGTGCAAAATTTGATAAAAGGGCACTAACTATAAATGACATTGAGGATCCAGAATTAAGATTTGCATCAATGGTGATGGGATACAAAGTCTAATTCTCTAACAGGGAGAATTCAGTCTCTACAACAGCCATATACACAACATTTGAGATGGTGAAAAAGAATGTAGATTATGACCTATCTGAATTGCTCTAGAAACAACTGATGGAGAACTTGAAAATAACAAAGGACACAAAATACCCCTTCAAGTATGGAAATCTAATCATTTTTCTGCTCTTCTATTTCCTGAAGGAATTACCAGGTATGGACAATATTGTCTGGCTTGATCACTCTCCTATAGTAGTTCAAATTAGAAATCATTTGCAAAGTTTAGGAAATGTTGATATACAAAATGCAGCATTATGGGGCTACTTTAAAACTTTCCAAAAGAAAATGTAGGCTAGGGCTAGGATTCCTGAAAAGGTTGTGAAGAAATATGAAAAAGAGATTGTATTTATGGTAGATAAAGATAAATGCCTCATAGAGGCAGTAGAACCCAAAATAGTGTAGGTCCCAGAAATGGCATATGAAGTCACAGAGGATATCTTGATTGTTTTGGCAAATCTAACGTTAAGCAAATCTAAGGACCCCAAAGAGGAAAGATTTGGAACTTTTGAGAAAAAATCACTCAAGGTGCTTATGGAACTAAAACAACCTGAAATCAAAAGGAATGCAAGAAAGTGGGTAGATGAATTTTCAAAAATCAAAGGATTTATAGATAAACAAATAAATGAAGCAAGAGCCAAGTCTAAGGCATCCAAAGCTATAAGCGCTCTAGAAGGATAGATAACAAAGGCTCCAAAGAAGGAAAAAGAGAAATCTGAACCAGAAAAGCCTACTTCTAGCTCTAGAAGAAGAACAAGAGCCTCTTCCTTTGTTGCAGATACCTCTAAGAGCTCTGGTCCACTCCCTATAGCTGAGGTTGAGAAAAAAAAGATAGAGCTTGCACAGAAAAGGCAGAAAAGAAAGAAAGAAAAGGCCACCTGAAAGAGTGTATGTGAGCCTTGGTGGAGGATAAGAAGAAGAAATAGAGACTGATGAAAAAATCAAGGCCAAGAAAGAAAAAATAGATGAGACCATAACAAGAAAAAAGGAGAAGCTCTTTGGAAAGGTTAAGGACAAGAAGAAGAAGAAAGAGGAGAAAACTGAGACTGGAGAAGATGAAGCAACAATATCCTTGGAAGCCATAGTCAATGTAATAGCTTAGCATGGGAATTTGAAGCCTATTGTTAGTATATATGATGACAGTTCAAATGCAAACAAGGTGATACTTGAAACAACAGTTCTAATATTTTTGGCTATGTTTAGTAAAGTATTGATTGAAGTTATAGATGATTTACCAGATAGTTTAGCTAGCATCATGACAACAAGAAAAGAAGGGGTCATCACCAAAGACGCAGAGATAAAGGAATATGTTTTGTTGAAACTTTACCCAAACATCACAAGTGAAGAAAAAGTTAGTCACTAAGAAGCTTAGTGATGAATTTAGAACCAAGAAGAGAGTCAATGCTCTAATGTCTAGAGACATAGAGAAACTAGTTAAAGAAACTGAGGATATAACATTACGTGTGCTACATGAACTACAAATATCAATTGTGGTAGACACTAATGAAGAGGAACAAAATGATGATGTTGACATTACTAATATTGTTCTAAAAGTGAATATTGAGTAGAATATGGAACAAAGTACAATTACTCCTCCGGTGGGCACAGGGAATGAAGAGGAAGTGAATATAGAATAGAGTATGGATCAAAGTGGAATAGCTCCTCCAGTAAGATTTGGGATAGATGGAGAGATGAAAGAGTCTGTGGAGCAAAAGAACTCTAAAGAAGCAAAAGTAGTATCTAAAGAAAATGTCTCTGAAGATCAAGGTGAGCAAAGAGAAGAAGCTGATGAACATATGATTAACAATCCTACTCCAGAGATAGAGGGAAATGAGCAAGAAATTATTCCAGAAGATCCTCTAGAATAACATGCTGTCGAGATGTCTCATGAAGAAGTCAAAAGAGACACTGTTGAGAATGAGTCAATTGACTCTTTGAAAGAGTTTTTGGAGAAGCAAAAGGAAGCTTAGATTTTGATTGCGCCTAAGCTACTGTAAGGACCAATTAACCTTGCCACAATGTCCCCATTACAAAAACTAAGGCTAGGGACAACTTTTGAAACTATTGGACAAGAAAAAATTTTAAAATCTCATATGGAAGATAGTGAGTTAATTGGAGATGCAACGGTAATGTTTGAAAAGATTATGACCCAAATAAGGAGAGATACATCATTAGCTCCTACTAGTTAGTTGAAGAAACTCATTGAATCTATCAATTCTCATTTTGAGTCCCTGGAACAAGTTGTAGAAAAGAAGGTAAGGGCAGAGATTGATGACAAGAGGTTAGTAGAGCTAAATGACAAATTTTCTCAAGATAAAATTCTGTTAGAAAAGAGTATAGAATATGCTCATATTGCTATCAAAGAGGCCAGTGCAATGTATCAATTTTGTCTTACATGGCCTGAGAAAACAAAGGATCTAAAAGATAAAATAAATAGATGGGAAGCTAAAATAATGAAAATATCTAGAACTTATGACCCAGTAAAAAATGCTATTGGCAATCATAGGATAGAAGTTGAGGCCATTCATTCTAATATACATAAGTTATAGACTTAGAGGGAAGTTATAAAGCATAGAATGAGCCAGCTTCAGGAGATAGTAAGCTTCAAACTTACACCCATGGGTAGGCTAGTAGTAGTAGTAGTAGTAGAGCAGACTAGGCAAATCACTAAGGCCCCTACTACTATGAAGAAGGCAGAAGAGCTGGTATCCCAAGTCAATGGGAACATATTAGTTTTGAGTGATGCTAAAGTAAGGTGGGATGAAGATGTGGTGCAATTGAAGACACTTTATTTAGATATTCTCCCAACAAAATAGTAAGGTAATTTGACTTCACTTGTAAATTTGTGGATAGTACAAACAATTTTGAAGTTTTGGTTACCTGTACATATTTCTATATTATACACCTTTTCCATTGATGTCAAAGGGAAGCATGTGAAAAACACAAAGAAAAATAATCAAAAAATAAGGAGATAAGCATGAACTTAGGGGGAGTAGTGTGAAAAGAGTAAGGGGGAGCAACATAACAGTTTTTCACATCAAGTGTTTCCATCAATGCCAAAGGGGGAGATTGTTGGCAATTTGGTTGACCTTGATGTTTGATGGTGTTGTCATTGATGGCAACAAGAAAAGGAACAAGTTTGGAACAGAGATTTTGGTCTGACAAAGGAAGACCTAAGGAATTTTGCTAAGTGTTGGAAAAGTTCAGAGACAGTGATAGAGAGACAACATTTTGATTGACATTGGTCTGAAGTTGAATATTTGGTTATGCAGTTCTGGTATGATATTCCTAATCCTTGGATGATTCTATATCCAAAGTTTCATCCCTTGATCATCCCCAGAAGTGTACTTTCAAGTTGCATGGGTTTGGCATTATAGAGAACAGAGGTAATAAGAGCAGAACACATTTTTGTTTTGGTCCACATTCCTCCAGTGTTTCATATTTTGTTATGTGGTTTTAAGGTGTTTTAAACACTTGTATGAAGTCTCTAAATCCAGAATTACAGAGTCTGATGTCCACCAGAATGATAGTTTTGAGCTATTGAATATCGCTACTTGGCTTGATAGAGTTTGACAGGACAAGATGTATGTTTTGATGGTCTGCATTTTACCTCAATTTGATATCATGCTTTGCAGTTCTGAAGGTAAGATTGGGGATGTGTGAAGAGTCTTTGATATGATTTTGAAAGTGTCTTGTGGTTTGCAGTGAAAGTTGTAGTCTGACAGATAGACTGAACTAGTGGCAATATGTGTTTGAGGCTAACATGATAGTTTGACTCATATGCGGTAAGTTCTATTAATTAGAACTTTATCCTAAGTGGTTCCATAGTTAGAGATGACATATGAGAAGGTGTTTCAAGTGTTATTTGGGTCTGCTATGCATTTTGGTGAATGAATTTGGCTGACAAGCTTCATGTTGATTAACTACATGCTTCATCTTTGTAGGCTGACCTAATGTAAAGACTCTAAGTGTTGCGGCTATATATACGAGATCCAACTCAATGATTGTTGGGTAAATGTTTGAATATGAAGGTGTATGTGTGTGACATGTGAAAGATTGTGATTTTGTGAAGGCGATAAGTGCAGAAGAAGAGAGATCTTGTTTTTATGTAAGAATGGAGCAGTGTAGCAGAATTAATGAAGATGAAGAGTTTTGAGTCAACTTTTGGAACATCATTAGAGCTATAATCATTAATTTGTAGGTTCACTACTAGTAGTTCATTTTGGGAGTGAGCCACCCTTCTATCTTCTTTCTTTTGGTAGTGAGCCACCCCTTGGTAGTGAGCCTTTTTACAGTGAGCATTTTGGACAATGAGTCCTTCTGGGCAGTAAGCCCTGAGCACTGAGCCCTAAGGTAGTGAGCCTCTTTGTAATATGGTATTGTTACTACATAATATATAGTGAGCTAACACTCACCATGTTTTTTCCCTTTGTGGGTTCTCCACGTAAAAATCTTTGTGTTCATGTGTCACGTCTTGTGGTTGTTCATGCAATGTTTAAATTGCTTTAATGTTGTTGAATGGCTAAATGAATTAATTATTTAATCAATGTATGTTTTAAGAGAATACTAATTCACCCCCCTCTTTGTATTTCATGTGTTCAACATTACTCTATTGTCGAATAGCTAATTCCTTTGGAGCTGCAGAACTGACATGTTCTCTAAATTTTCCATTCAACCATTTCTTAGTTCTCCTTAGCACATGAAAAGAGTGAAACATTACATCTGTGGTTTCCTTTTCCAACCATCACACTGGAGGTAGAGGTTGCAAAGAAGCACTATGATAACCTTCATCCAATATGTCTGAATTATCATCCACAGTCTCAAGGACCTGCAATCGCAAGTTGAAATCACAGGCTTGGTCAATGGTTAACTGCATCCAGCTTCTCCTTTGCACTTCTCTCTCATCCAAACAATCCTCCCAAAAATCCTCAAGTTGAGGCTTATGTGAATATGAACCACCTCCATGCATATTTCTCTTCACAAATTCTTACTATCAAAAGCTATTCGTGTAGGTAGCTTGTGGAAATTATACTCCACCAGTAGTTTCTCTACATTCTTTGCACTGTCATTGGTTTTACATGAATAGAAAGAAATGGACATAGGGAATGAATACCCATTTTTCTTCATGGCATGGTACTTGATGTTTACAACTACAATTTGACGACAAATCTCTAAAAACACAATGAAATTTGATGGATATCTTGGCAGTTTTAATGGGGCATTTTCATTACCCCCTATCCTTAGATATGAAAAGTGGTCAAATTGAACATAAAAGCTTCCAAAATTTATTACTATAGCTGCTGCTTTAGGAGAGAACCTCTTCTCTAAGGTATCTTCAATTCTTTTTGCAATCAACATAGAGAAAGCATCATTCACCCTATGGAAATATTTCATCTCAATGCTCCTTTGCAACTGTAGAAAAAGTTAATACATAGGTGTATCTGGGGCGGGAGCTCCTTGAGCTCTTAAACTAGGCCAAACAACCTCTCTATTATCTAGCACATACACTAATAGGGAACACATATGGAAGCTCACCTTCTGTAGAAAATTCACCAGGTGTTCATGCATGTGTTTGCTTATCAATTTAGCCCAATCTATGTGATGATCGCTACAAATGAGTAGAATGAATTGACACATCCAATATTCAAAAGAATTAGACTCTACACTCCCAATAACATGACGTAGCAAGGTGATCATATCAGAAATCTCTTCCTTAAAGTGGCCTCATTTCATATTAGTAGGGAGGCTAGACTTCCCTTTCTTCTCAACTTCCAACTAACCCTTGGCAATGCGGCTTTGGCACCAATCTTTTTTCTCGTAGTAAAATCCCCAACCAGTGGAAACAAAAACATCAGTGACTTCCTCATAATCAACCAACTTCAAAGCAAGAGAAACAACTTTGAAATCAATCTTAGTTATTACAAAGCCATTTAAAGCTTGTATCTCTTATGAATCAAGGAAATAATTGTTAGCACAAGCAACAACTAAGTCGAGACAAGGCACAGTGAGTGGGAATCCTCTAGCTCAGTCTAACCCACTATTTACAATTTTCTCTGCAAAAGAAAACCTGCCTTCTAGCTACATTCTCCTCCAAAAATCTTCCAAATCTATGTGACCAAGGTCTATATCTTTCACCTTCGACAAACCATTCTCCAGAATGGGGACAACTAGAGCCCCTTGAAACTTATACTTCATCTTGACCAATTTGAGAAACCAACAAGCAAAAGACTCCAAAACATCCAAGGACACAAAGGGGGTGCACAATATATTTGCAGGAAAAAAATTATGTAGATTCATGAACGAGATATTATTCTTCCCAAATAGTGAATAACAATTACGCTGACATAGCAAGAGAGAGAGAGATGAAGGAGAAAAGCCAATTGAGCTAACTTGTATGTGAGGGATCCTGTGAATTCTCCATGAGTGGCTAGGCTGGAAACTCCTATAGTGTATCTCCTTCACAATATAATGAGGTTCTTCCTTACAAGGTGATAAATTTATCTAGGTCCCATATCAAATTTCATTAATTTCCTCATAAATTTCATTTATCACCAGTGGCATTTTGTACTTTAAAATTCATAAATAACCCCCTTTATTTCCCTCCTAAAATAGTGCCTACACCTTTTCCAACATTCCAAATTTATTACGGGATGATAGGTGTCACCTCTCCATACTTATCGCCAGCTCAGAAGGAGGCACCATGAGAATGATGAGCACATTCAGTCAAGAAGTCAGAGATTTTCAAAACTCTTGAACTAAAAGACTAGAGGTTTAGAAGTTCAAAGAACTTTTGACCTTCTAACAATAAAGAATTTCTCTTGTAGATGAAAGACACAAGACCGATGAGATGGACTCTATGATGCAAGTTTGTAACTAGTCGGGAGTTGGGAGGTTCATAAACTTTTGAACTAGCTGATTGAGGTTCAAAAACACAAAGGATTACTGACCGGGCATAAAAATGACTAAGTAAAAGGTGCACCTTAAAAATGAAGTATGAATGATGATGAATAAATAATAGGAATGACTTAACACATAAATGCTCTAGCAAAATTTTGAAAATGAGGTAACAAGGGAGAAATCCAAATCTACTTAGGAAGTTTTTTTTATCTACTCCAAGTTACTAGTTGAAAATGTTTCCAATAACACTTGGAAAGCTATGGAGATTCATGCCAAGAATGAAGAAATCAGTATCCTTAGAAAGTGGATTGTTCCACTCCACATTTTCAAGGTGGATAATACTAAAAATCTTTCCTGCATAAATACAAAATGGAATCCCCCATTAAAGGATGGATGAAACTTAACTTTGATGGGGCTACTAAGGGAAACCTTGGGGCTGCTAATGGTGGGGAGTCTTGAGATCTTATAAGGGGTAGTTGGTGGCTGCTTATGTTGGGGGGCTAGGAGAAAACTCCAGCAATGTGGTTGAAGCGATGGCTCTCCTATGGAGATTGAAAGTTGCCTTATCCATTGGTATAAAAAGCTTGCTAATAGAGGGTGACTTGAAGCTCATTATTGATGCTATTCAAGAGAAAGCTAGAGTGGGATGGCATGTAGCTAATATTATTCAAGACACTAAATACCTCCTCTTGGGGTTGGATAAGTTTGAATTAAGACATATATAGGGAGAGTAATGGTGCTACGGATGTAATGGCCAACTTAGGGATTAACCTCAATCCTAAGAGATGTTAGAGAAATATTAAAAATCTCCCTAGAAACATTAAAGATTGCCTATACTTAGAGGCACGACAACAACCCACTTAATGGATACTATTAATTGGACTTCTTCTAAGGTGGAATATATATCCATATATATCATCTATATTCATTGGAAGTTTAGCTTTGATAACATGCCTTATCAAGTGATAAGAGGGGGAATTATATCCAATCATGGGGTAGATGGTCTCATGGGTAAGAAGGTGATGCCAACAAAGATGAGATGGAGAGAAGAGAGCCACATCATCTCCTGCCAGCTCATCTGGATCACATGGCCTCTGATGACTTGGTCTTTGGGATGGTTCAAGTTTTGGTAGCACCTCCTTCCAATGCTCTCCCACATTGGGATCACACTGGGATCATAATTATGGTAATTATGAGTTGAAATAGGAAGGGACTTGCAAGGACAACTCAAGTAATGTTTACACCCATTAGAGTAAAACTCATAAGTGCAAAGGCTTTCAGTCAACTAGAAAGTCTAGAAAGATCACTAACTCCATTATCAACTTCTAGTTTTTATTACAATAGTCGAGCAAGCTTTCATATAGGGGTTCACATAGGTTGAGTATAGGGTTGATAGGGTAAGAACTTAGCCCATTTCCTATGAGGAATTTAGGGCCAATAATATGTTATGGAGTATCTACTATGAGGGGGCCATTACCCCTTTTCTAGAATGCCTCAACAAGTTTGATGAAAACCTATCTATTCAGTTTGCTATGTCCTAGGACTCAAGGGTGGTTCAAGTTAGTGGAGTGTAGTTTGAGGTTAGTGAGGAAACCATAGCCCAGGCCACACATTTATCTAAAAAAGTAGAGAAAAGTCTAAGACAATGAAAGCATGGCTCTCTTCTTCAAGGAAGGAGAAACTCTCGTTAGATTGTAGGGAGGATTTGAAAGAGATAGCCTGGTGTCATTGTGGGACAAGGTATGTTTCCTACTAATGAGATATGTGACCTTGAAGGGTCACTTTAAATGTTTCTATCCCTATCACTTTGCACTATTGAACCATTTCTGACATAAAGCTCTCATCAATTTTCCATTTTATCTATTATCCTCCCTTGAATCTTTGGTCAAGGTAGCTAAATATGCTCATGCTAGTAACCCCAATATCATAGTAGCCCCCCTTCACCAGGGCTTAATTCTATGTCTTTACCAGTTTCACCTTGCCCTATGCCCTCCTAAACTTATACGAACCTATTTGGTTGAGGATGTGCATGATGAGCAGTTGGGTGAGAAAGATCTGCATTCTATTGTTAAGGATGGGTCCACTCCTATTAAGATTGTTGTTGTTACTCCTATGGGTGGTGTACATATTGCTACTGGTAGGTCCCCCATGAAGAAACCCCCTATGGTTATTGGGTCCCCCTTGGATTCTATGACCCCTACTGTTGAAACCCTAGTGTCCCGCTCAAAAAAGAAAAAAAAGAAAAATTTATGAAAACTCCTCTAACTATGAAGAATACGGTGATCACCCCTGAGGTTTCCACTGTCAAACCCTCCCCCCTGTTATTGGCACCTTAGCTAGTACTCCTATAAATTCCCCTCAAAAGGATGCAACTGAGTGTTTTTGTGACCTAAAGAATAGCCCCACCCACTCTTAGGATAGGAAGAGGGTTTGGAAGAAACATGGCTTGACGGAGTCCTCAAAGAAGGCTAAGACCAATAAACCTAAGTGTGTTATGACTCAAGCTGAGGAGATGGATCACAAAATGGAAGAGACTAGAGAAATTGCACTTGAAGAGAATCAAAAGAATGATAGAGGAGCTGACATGGAGAGAGTGGAGAGGGCTTCTTACAAGGAGAAGGGCATAGTTAAAATGATGGGTATGAAGAAGACTAGTGGTGCTTCTACTAGGAGGCCTAGTGTTCGTCACTCCAGTAGGCTTGTTGGCATTCAAACCCCAACTATCAAAATAGTGGATTATTCTAGTGCTTCAAATCCTAAGGAAGAAGTGGAAATCTAACAAGTCAAACTCACCCCAGATAAGACTGATTACCGTAATGGTGCTATCTTATTCAAGGAATTAAACAACTCCTACTATGACACTAAGGATGAGGAGATCAAACTAGAATAGGACAAAGTGGAACTGGTAGAGAAGACCACCCTTAGGTAGGAGTGTGGAAATTGTAATTAGGTCAAGGGAGAGATGGCCAAGCTAAGAATGAGATTGGATGCCCTAGAGGGGAAGCTGCAATTCATGGCCACCTTGAGCTTGAAGGTTATGTATTGAGCTTCCACTACTCTAGCGGTTCTTTAGGATTTTGAAGTGAAGAGACATGGCCTGAATTCGAAGACCTTTGAGAACTATGATGAAATGTATGGCTTTCTTAAGGATGAGTGGAGCTAGCTATTCCAGTAGCTTTTCTTTCTATTCTAGTTTTTATTTTTTGGTTATGGTTCTTGTTATTCTATATGGACTTTAACATGCTCAAGTACTATTAGTGTGTTGCTCATCTACTGTTGGTGGCCTACTAGGCCTATTTTGTTGCCCATTGGGGTTTTTTGTTAAAGGGATCTACACCCTTGTTTGCAGCTTGCCATAATAAAAACAATGGAGACAAGATGCATGACAAAATGGAAATAAGTCTTATATTAATTTAAACTAAAAAGGATATACATGTCCATTTACAAATACTTGCTTAGAAAATAACTCAAGTTGTTTCTTACTTGGAGTATGAGAATGGATTGCATTGCATTTGATATACAAATTTTTGTAATCGCTTTAAAATGTAAATAACACCTATATATAGGTAAGTGACAATGCTCACATCATGGATGATTGAATTTTTTTACTTAGTATTATAATATATTTAAATTATGATTAACAATTTTAAAGCACTATCCAAGTCCATTCTCTCAAAATGATAGGGATTTCCATGATGTTGGAGTCACTCTAGAGAAGTTAGAATTGCTACTAAAGATACTTGATCTCTTGAGGAGATCTAAAGTCCTCTTGATGTGGAATGTAGCACAAGTGAGATAATTACTATAATGTTGTACTAAAGGTAGAAGTAACTTCCAAAAGATGATGGTAATTCCCTTCAATCATTAGATTGATTGTTTTACAAAGTGTATTTCTTTCTTGTATTGCAACATCAAACAATACACCACAATCCTCTAGAGAGAGACAACTTTAGTTGATTTGGACACTAAGATTTGCCAAGACTTTATCCTCTCCAATGTTGTAGGATGAAAAACATATTCATTATCTCTCTCAAGAATAGATGCCTTAATAATTAGTGATTCCTTCTATTTGAACTTTGTGATGTTCTTAGTTAACCACTTTAGAGCAAACTTGGTTGAAGACACCCTCATGATCTCCTTACTAAAAATGCTTGTGAAATAATCCTCATTGAAACCACCACCACCTTTGGCTCCCATGTAACTCATCATATTGCAACTATGTATAGTCAATTCAATCTCACTTCTTGTTGACTTTTTAGGTTGATACTACACTGTTGCACTTGTTTTGTGTTATAAAACTACCAAATATAGTGATATCAACATAATTTTCTTATTATTAGACAAATGCTACCCTATCACCTTTTCAATGTACTTGAAGTGATGCATGACAAAATGAAAAGAACTTAAAAGTAGAGCATTGATCTCTTTGAAGAATAAAGAATTCAAATTCCCTTAACACTTCTCTTTGTATTTGTACTCCCACTCCTACAATTCCCCATTTGTGGACCAGTCAACATTTATGATTATCTCTACTTTGTTCATGACAATTCCATATCTAGAATCTAACATTACCTTTTCATATTTAATAAAGTTGCCAATTTTCATTTCAAATGTTGTGACTTTATCTACTTGATGGCTTAATAGCACTAGATCAAATTTGTTGGGACCCAAATTTTTTGGTTCAAATACATGCATAAATTGTGCCCTAAATCCTTTCAACATCCATAAATAATCCTAAGAAAACCCCCTTATGCTTTGTACTATTTCTAGTACCTTCAAAATCCTTTGAAATTCTGAAAATTCTAAGAATTGACTAAGTTTGGGGCCTTGTCGACCTTTTCTAGCCTACCAAGAACAAAATTAGAGAGTTCTTAGTGACCTAGAAATCGCCAACAAGTTCTTGGTCTAGCTCAAAACTTTGACTAGATGGAACAAGAAGAAAACAAAGGCAAAGAAGAAGCATCAACAAATTCTTGGTCAGTGGAAAATTATTGATGAGTAAGAGGAAAGGAAACGTTGATAAACAAAGAAGAAATTAGAGAGTTCTTGGTTGTCGAGAAATCTTTGATGAGTAGGAACAAAGTAGAAAGAAGAAGAAAGAAATTAGGGAGTTCCTGGTGACTTAGAAATCCCTGATGTAGTTCCTAATGAGCCTAAAATCACCGACAGGGCAAAAGTTAAATTTTAAAGTGTTGTAAAAGCTGCAAAACATGTTTTTTGCAAGTTTTCCTATTTTAAACGTGTCCCTACTTCCTAGAGGTTCTATTAATGCCCAGTATGAGTAGCCAAAGGTGTGTAAAGGCTACTCACAAGTGGAAGTGATGTAGGAGCATCCCTAGTTCAAGAGCAATCTTGTATCAACTAAAAACATTTGCATTCTAGTTTGTTTACATTTTAGTTTGTTTCTTTTCATTTTCTAGTTCAGTTCAGGCAGTTTAGTCAGAAGTAGTTTCTATATTTTGGTCCATGTTCTACCGCAGTTGCATATTAGATCTTGTGGAGCTGGACTTAGCATCTAGATTCATTCATCTATACCATATCTAATTTTTAGAGCATTTGCATCAAGTACCGAAAAGTTATCGCTATCAGAAGATCAACTATTTTCTCAAGAGTAGAGCATTCCTGACAATCTTTGATAATCAACTAAAGGAGAAGACCTACGGAGCATTTCACAACTTGTGAAGCTGAAAGGCACATCCTTCAATGTTTAATGGTTCATGGCTGACCTTTGAGATCTGCACATCATTCCATTTATTTGCAGAGGAGTTCTATTCATTTTAGGTCTGACCTATCTATGTACACACATTACACCTCTTCATTGAAGTTTGTGACCTCCCTTGGCTGACACAGAGGAATGTTTTATACTAGAGATGATATATATTGATGTAATAAATCCTTAGGAAAGTAGCAGTCGATAATTGATCATCAGTTCATAACTGTTAGTTGAATTTTTTTTGCAAAGGAGCTTAAAAGCCTTATCTTGAACATATTATGTAATCAGGCTTGGGAGCCCTAATTGCAAGCCTGCATGTTGCCAACCAATTTGTATTTGAATTCTATGATATACTAAATGACTAAATCTACAATTGTTTCTTATCATTGAGTTGCTTCTATTGTGTTTACTCTTGTTGTATAGTCTAGACTATTCTTTTGAGGACCCTCCTAACCATGACTGCACCAAGAAGGAATAGATTATGAAGAAACATTTTCTCTAGTGGCAAGATTGGAGGCCATTAGATTGTTCTTAGCCTTTGCAGCTCATAAGGACTTCAAAGATTATCACATGAAGTTTGTATTCCTGAGTGGAGAGTTGGAAGAGAAGTATATATTGAGCAACTGGAAGGCTTTCAGTTATCAGATGATCCAAATATGGTCTATTGATTGAAGAAGGCATTGTATGGACTCAAACAGGCTCCTAGAGCTTGGTATGCAAGGTTGGATAGGTACCTACTACAAAAAAGATTCAAAAAGGGCACTGCAAATAGCAATCTGTACTTCAAAGTTGATGAAGATCAAATCTTGATTGTGGAAGTATATGTAGATGATATAATCTTTGGAGGAAATGAAGGTATGTGCAAGAGATTTTTATAAGAAATGTAGAAGGAATTTGAAATGTCAATGTGTGGGGAAATGAACTTCTTCCTTGGGTTACAAATAGGTCAATCAAAAAAGGGCATTTTCATTTCATAGTAAAAGTATACTAGGGAAATGTTGAAGAAGTTTGGAATGGAAGACTCCAAACTAGTATGTACTCCCATGATTACTAGCTATAAGTTAGGTAAAGATGATGAATCTCCTAAGGCTGATCAGAGCAAGTATAGATTAATGATTGGTGGATTGTTATACCTAACTATTACTAGACTAGATATCATGCATGTAGTATTTCTTGTGGCTAGATTCCAAGCTGATCCCAGAGAGTCACATGTTGTAGCAGTAAAGAGAATTTTAATATACCTGAAAGGCACTCTGAAGTTTGGTCTATGGTATCCCAAGCATACTGATTTATCCCTGAGTGCATATACAGATGCAGATTGGGTAGGATGTACATATGAAAGGAGTACAAGTGGTGGTGCTTTCTTTCTGGGAAGTAGACTTGTCTCATGGTTAAGTAAGAAGCAGGACTTAGTGTCATTATCTACTGTAGAGGCAAAATATATTGCAGCAACATCTTGCTGCACACAGGTGTTATGGATGAAGCAGACATTGAAGGATATCAAAGTGTCATATGATGAACCTATTCCTATCCTATGTGACAATACAAGTGCTATCAACATTTCAAAAAATCTAGTGACACATTCAAGGACAAAACATATTTCAATCTGGTATCATTTCTTAAGAGAAAAAGTTGTACAGAATGAAGTTAAGCTAGAGTATGTTCCTACTAAGGATCAAGTTGTAGACATTTTTACAAAGGCTCTCCCTAAGGATACTTTTGAGTATCTCCAACAAATGTTAGGGGTTATTTCCCCTCCTCTTAACTAGATGCATAAGTATGTTGTCATGCCCACATTTCCCATGTGGTCACGACATGCATCACATGTGTCATGTCCACATTTGTCATGTGGTCATGACACAAAATATCAAAAAAAATTCCACGCTTCCCTAGAAACCCCCTCATACGCATAAGTGTTCTTAGTGGCATTACGTTTAAGGCATAAACATGACAGTTGAATGCGGGGTAATGCGTTCACTTGCGCATACCAATTGCAATGAAGGCCAACTAGGGGGTCGATGCGACATAGTTAACATCACCAATAGGGTTAGGATCAACGATTGAAACCCTAAGTTAACTTATGTGAATGATGGTATTTTGATGTGAGTCAAAATCAATAGCCCAATTCAAGTGCATGAGAGGATATGATATAATACAAAAATCAAATAACGATACTCGGCAAAAAACAATATTATAACCCTAAACAAGGTTAAATTCCACTAACCTAGCCAAACCCAAAATTTTGGGAAAATTCAGTAGCATAACGCCTCACAGGCGTGATTAGGGTTTATTCTAGTAAAACTAATTTGATTGAAAGTTTAATGATTTGGTGTTAGATTACCTACGTCTCACTAGTTGAATTGGTAGATCAGATGAATAAGTTAATTGAACATTTTTCAACAAAGTCCGATCAATTTGTTCTTCTTCACATTTTCTATCAATTAGAGTTATCACTTCATCCTTTACATTATTCCTAACTTCTTGGTAGATCAAATCTCAGAAACATGTTATACTAACTTCGTCTGAATAATTTACTAGGTTTCCAAGTTGGATTCAAAACGTCTGATTTAATTTCGTTAAATAAATTGCTCCAAAATGATTAAAAAGAATATTAAAATTTAATTAATAATGATGTAGTTTAAATTGTCCTCGTTGAGTTAGGTGTGAAGATAAGGGTTAAAATAAATACATCTCATTAATTAGATAGTCATAAGAAATAATTAAACAATTAAAACCCCTTATAATAATCAAATTTAAAAAAAATATAAAATATAAAATCCCTCTAATAAGAAACTAGTCTATAAATTACCATGCCACTAACAAATAAAAATAACTCTCCAAAAAGGAAACAAGATTACCCATTTTATTATTATCACAAATTCCCATTCTAAAATTAAATTTTGAAACAAAAGAAATAGAAATAATGAAAGTGTGGGAAATAAAAGAAATAAGGACACTTTTAAATGTAAGCCCTAAAATCCCCTCAATAAAATAACAATTTCCTTAAGGGCAAAAGCCCTAACCCTATTCTTTTCATTTCTCATTTTCTTTTCTCCTCTTTGTTTTTTTCTCCTCTCATTCTTTTTCCTTCTCTCATCTTGTCTTTGGTTGTGTTTTTGGTTGCAAGTTTAATGGAGGCCATTTATGAAATGCATATGATGGCATATAAATATATATATTTATATTTTTTATTGTGTATATTTATAAACTGTGGTGTAAATAAAATAATGTATATATTTTTTTGTTTTGTCTCTGTTAAAAACCCCACGCAGGAGGGCGGCGGCAGAGAATGGCATTGGCGGTGGAGTTAGAGGTGTTGTGAGCAGTAGAGGAATAGTTGTCGGGAGGAGGGACCAACAGAGGGGTGAGGGGAGCAGCGGAGGCTATGGAGATAGAGGCCGCAGAGGGGGGAAGGTCTGCGGCAGTGGATCTGTGTTTCCTGCAGGGAGAGAGGGAAGTGGGGGTGTGGGGAGGGGGTGGAGCCCCCTCCCCACACCCTTATGTAAATAGAGACAGTGGGGGGGTTTGAACCCCCCCACCACACATATATATATATATATATATATATATATATATATATATATATATATATATATATATATATATATATATATATATATATATATATATATATTTTAGACATAAAACTACCCTCTGTGTAATTCCAACCATAGTCTATTTCATTCTTTCTACACAACAATTAAAAAAAAGGTTTAAAATATATTTAAATATACACACACACATAGAGAAATTTCACAACTCCAACTCAAAAATATAGTTTATTTAATATTAAAATATAACTATATATATATATATATTCTGTTGTATATGTAATGTAATCTTTTTTTTTTGTTTGACATAATTAATAAAAGTAATTTATAATTAAATACATATAAATGCAAACATTCAAATATATATATATATATATATTCTAATAACAAATTTATCTAAAGCAAATGAACATTTTTTTTTTAAAGAATATATTCATTATATAACTATTTTTTTTGCAAATGCATTTAATTGCAATCCATTCTATATATATATCAACCACTAAAATTTCTTTTTATAAGAAAAATTTAAAACTTTCATTTTTTTGCCTCTTAACAATAAACAAGAACTTTTCTATTTGTTTATTTAAAAAAATATACATACAACAAAATGGCAATAAAACTATATCACCATTTCATTACTCTATTTTTTTTATTTGAATGATAAACATTAAAATCGCCAAATTTAAAATTTCTATTGCAATGTAAATAGATCATACACACAAGTAAAATATACTTTTACGACAAGAGAAAGAGAACAATGTTCTCCTCTTTGCAAACTAACATATGTTACAAAATCCTAAATTGGACATGCTCTCTCTCAAGAGCTAAAAGGAGATAGGATAACAACTCCAAGAACAATGGTGTTTTCTCCAACCTCACAAAGCTCCCAATATATCTTGCAATAACACAAAAAGGGGAAAGAAGCCATAACAACTTGCTCTCCTCCCTACCATAAACCCACTAGTGGGTCACCCCTGAGCTAGGGAGATCATCCAAACACATTGAAAACTCAAACCACATCACAACAATGCATTCATCAACCAAACACAAATTTAGTCTCATGGTTAATACAACACAAGAACTCACTCATGATGAGGTCAATGGGGTAGGGAAGTGGACAACACTCAACTCAAGAGTGCCACTCCTAAAATATCCCAATACAAATACCTCTCAAGGCCTCAAGCCAACACTTTTAAACATAATTTTCACAAAGCTTCCATTTGGCTCTCAAGCCATTTCTCATATTGCACATATTCACATATTGCCCTCAAGGCTACAACTCCACAAAATCAAGGAAATGACCCCAAGGAGGTTCACTCCTCCCCCACCCCACACATGTTGAGCATCTTTCCCAAATGGGAGAGGCTCTTACAACACCCATACAATTTTTCCCCCACAACAAGAAGTAAAAACTCAAAAAATAGAACTCACACATAGTATCACACAAGCAAATAAAATGCATAAGGGAAGGCCTTAGCCTTGAACCCTACCTTCAAAAGCCCAATTTGGTAGATGCTTGAGTAGAGCTCCTCCAACTCCTTCTCCAAAATAAGCCACCAAACTCTCTCCAAATTTTCCCCCAAAGTAATCTAAAATCAATCAAATTTGCCAAAAATTCAACAACCCCATACCCCTCTCCAAGTGGGATTATAATAGGCTCTTCTCATGAGCCTTGAGGAATGGGGAGATGACACATGTCACCTCCTCACTTTTCCTCCCAACTACAAGTAGACCCATGGAATGGGTGGTGACACATGTCATTCACCCACCCACCAAGTCTCTCTCTCCCTTCCACTTGTCCTCTCTAAAACATGTGGGAGAGAAAAGTGGAGCTTAAGAGGGAATGGGTACCACATGTGCCCCATTCCTTTCCTCCTAAGAGGGACCACACAACCCCAAGGTACCCTCACCAATTGTTGAAGAGACTTGGAGTAAAGTCCTCCACAATTAAGGGGTCTTGGAGACTTCCCCAACCTAGGGAAGAGGAAAGGAAGAGGTGGAGTGTTTGACCCACTCATCCTCTCCCTCCCATGCCTCCATTTTCGTCACTTTACTTTAGGGTGAAGTTAAAGTGACCAAATGGAGGTTTACCTAGGGTTACATAAGCCAAAAAGGTCTCTAGACCCAAGGGGTACAACCCAGGGTCAAGTTTGGCCCATTTTGAGCACCAAGGGTTGAGTTAAAGCACATGAAAAGGGGTCTAAAAAAATTATAACTTAAAAAATAAAATTCAAAAGACACTATTCTTACAACACCAATTAGAATTCAAAATGAAAGAGGGGTAGACATAGCCCGACTAACAACATGCAACACATTACAGAAACTCATCATGCACATAGTTGATCTCGGTTCCTCTTGGAACTAGATTAGCTTCACAAGGGAAAATGACACTATGTGTGGGATGATCTCCGAATTTCTGTGGCTTTGTTAGAAATACCTACACCCTCAATGAAATGTTAATTCCACATGTATATAATAGCCGAAGCAAATTGAAACATACACTCATATACAACATCACATATCCATATAAGCATCAAGGAAGTCACATTACAATTAGATTCTAAATTCTGCATTTCAAACATCCATTCCCAAGATTGAATCACAAAACAAATTTCTAACTAACATCTCATGAATAGTTTTCCAATAACATCATAATACAACCATATGTCTAATATCATCAGTGAATCAATATCCAGGTCTAAACACATCGTAAACATGCTAAGCATAACAAATCCACATATAGCTTAAAGTCTAATAGTCTAGAAATTCAGGATCAACAATCCCACGAGTCTAAATGTATCACCAACAATAAAATAAATAGTCAAATACAAGGGAATGAAAAAGTAGGCCTCACATATGTGCATCTATCCAGGAAGCATTTGAAGATACATTTTTATGGACCAAGACTGATGTTGACGGCTACCTCTTAGGGGGAGTAGGTAGAGATACTATTGGTTGGTATAGTTAGATGGAGCATATCCTATGATCTTAAGGGGGAGAATGTAGAAAAGTGAGAGTAGTAGAGATGATGCAAATACTTGCTAGTGTTGTTACCCTTTCCATTGATGTCAAAGGGGGAGAGAGTCCAAGTGATTGAAAAACCATTGTGCAGAGAGGTGTGTGAAGAGTAAGAGCTATTTCTGTCAGGGGGAGTAAGAGTTTATTTAGGTCTTGATGGTTTTTCAAAGAGTTGGTGTTGCCATCAATGACAAAGGGGGAGATTGTTAGAAAATTGTTGGTGTTGTCATTGATGTCAATTCCCAACAGATGATTCATGTGATTTCCAAGTGATTTTGAGAAATTTTGATAAAAAGGATGTGCAGTATGATAGAGGTACTCTCAGTATTATGCTCCACATTTATTCTTAATTGAAGATATGCCTGTGTGGTTTGGAAGTATTGATCAGAGGTGTTCAGAGGTATTATATCAAAAGTTTTAGGTTCTGGATCATGCAAAAGTAGAAGATGTGTCTGACAAAATAATTGACTGTGAAGAAAGGTGTCTAGGAGAAATGAGAATGCTCCATATTTCTTTGCATCATGCTTTCCTATCTTGTGGATCTAGGAGTGTGCTTATATTATTTGTATCTACCTTCCTTTGAAGTTTCTAGTGTTAGGATGCTCCACAATTTTAGTTCTTGTGTTGGTGATCAGTAATAGTGTATTCTGATATGCATAATGAAGACATTCTTTGATTCAGACAGTTGCAGCAATGTTGTAGAAGTTTTTTTATGATGATGAGTATTCTAGGAAGGTGTGTGAATGATTTAGAGTGTCTCTCTCTAGTCTGCATAATGTTTTTGGACTTGGAGAAGTGTGGATGTGATCATTAGCTCAGGCTTGGTCGACCTGGCATGATAACACTATTTGCAGAGGTACCCTTAGGATTACAGATGTGATAAGAAGCTTGATGATACAAATTGGAGTCCTGGTTATCCCTTGACATGGTCCACTTTCACTTCTTTCCATTGCGGAAGTGTTTAGTGCTGACCTAAGTAATGTTGCATGTGTGTAATGTACACACTTCATTAGGACCGACCTAATTGAGATAGGTCTTGGTTATAGATTGTATAAATGCAAGATGAAGTTGAATGGAGAAAAGTAGAGAAGATGATGTGAATGTGAATCAAGGGTAGTGAATTGTGTGTAAGCTTAAACTCTTATGACTTTAGAATGCAGTGAGCAGGTGTCTACATTTCAGTGTGCTAGAAGTTACTAGAGGCAATGAGCCAAAGGTTGCATATGGAAAAAGGTGTCAGTGGTGGATTTCTCTTGTTGCTTTGAGATAGTGAATCTCTCTATAATAGATTTCTTCTTTCTTCTCTCTTCTAGGTAGTGAGCCCTTGGTAGTGAGCCTTTTCTTTGGGCAATGAGCCTATTGATTTTTGATGTTGCTACTCATATATTATGAGCTAATCCTCACCATGTTTTTTTCCTTATAGGGTTTTCCATGTAAATCTAGTGTCCTTATGTGTTTGAATGTGTTTGCATTGATGCTTCATATGTTTACATTCTATTAATGCATAATACAAGGTTAATGTGTGGAATTTCTTTGAGGGTTTAATATTTTAATAGACAACTGATTCACCCCCCTAGTTGCCCTATGTTTTCTAACAATTGGTATCAGAGCCAAGTTCCTTGAAGAAGCTTAACAACTTGGGGTAGATCCGGATGGTGCACAAGAAAGATTTGAAAGTTCCAGTGTTTGATGGAACAAACTTTGCTTTTTGGAAGACTAGGATGGAAATTTTTTTTATCTCACTAGGATGTAGTGTATGGAAGATAGTTGACAAAGAGTATATTATACCTCCTAATGGACCAAAGGATGAAGATGAGATTAAAGAATATGAGAACAATGGCAAGGCAAGGAGTGCTCTTCTAAATAGTCTTTTTTATTCAAAACTAGTGAAGGTAATGGGCTACAGAATTGCTCATGAGATTTGGAGAAGCTGGTAAGCACCTATGAAGGAGATGAAAAGGTCAAGAAAGCAAAAATGTAGATGTTGAAGGCCAAGTTTGAAACACTAAAGATGGTAGAGAGTGAAAATATTGTAGGCTACATATAGAGAGTGGATGAAGTTGTCAGTTCCATCAATGGTCTTGGTGGGAATCCAAAGGAAAGGGAAGTGGTAAAGAAGGTACCAAGGACTCTTCCAAAATCTTATAGTGCCAAGGTTTCTACTAATGAAGAAACACAAGATTTGGATAGGTACTCTAGGGATCAAATGTTTGGTACTCTAACTACTTTTGAGATAAGAGAATTTAGTTAAGATGATGCAAGAAAAGAAATTGCTTTTAAGGTTAGCAAGACAAAAAAGAATGGTGAATCTGATTCAGATGACTTTGATGAAGTGGAAGCAAATTTTGTGAGTAGGTTGAAAAAGGGTTCTAGAAAATACAGAGGTAAGTTACCTTTCAAATGTTTCAGTTGTGGAAATATAGGTCATTATGCTTCTAAATATCCAATCAAAATTTCTAATGACAAATACAAGGAGAACAAAGGTAAATCATTCAAGAAAAGTTATTATGTTAAAGAAGATGACAACATATTTGATGATGAGTTTGACTATCTAGATTATGATGGTAATGAATTCTTGTTCATGGCTTTGAATGTTGGAATTAGTTCTACTAATCCTAGAAGATGTATGAAGAATATTGCTCTAGAGATAGAGCACCACATTGAAGGAGCATTGGTCACTACTTTCCATGCAAGAGAGGAGGAAGATATCTGGTTAATTGATACTGGGTGTTCAAATCATATGACAGGTGATAAGAATAAGTTTGTGAAGCTTGAGAAGTTTGATGGAGGATTTGTTAAGTTTGGAGATGATGAATTTGCCAAGATTAGTGGAAGAGGTTCAATCAGTGGAACAGGTTCAAATGTTTCAACTATGGAAAGATAGGTCATTGTGCTTCTAAATGTCAAATCAAAATTTCTAATGATAAATACAAGGAGAAAAAAGGTAAGTCATTCAATAAAAGTTATTATGTTAAAGAAGATGACAACATATTTGATGATGAGTCTGACTATGTGGATGATGATTGTAATGAATTCTTGCTCATGGCTTTGAATGTTGGAACTAGTTATACTAATCCTAGAAGATGTATGAAGAATATTGCTCTAAATATAGAGCACCACATTAAAGGAGCATTGGTCACTATTTTCTATGAAAGAGAGGAGGAAGATCTCTGGTTAATTTGTAGTGGGTGTTCAAATCATATGAAAGGTAATAAGAATAAGTTTGTGAAGATTGAGAAGTTTGATGGAAGATTTGTTAAGTTTGGAGATGATGTATCTAATAAGATTTGTGGAAGAGGTTCAATCAGTTTTGATGGCAAGAAAAATATAGATGATGTCCTTTATTTCAAGGGCTTCTACGTGTAGGAAAAATGTGTAGTAGAGGATATAATCTTGTGTTTCATGATGGTGGTTGTGAAATAAAAAAAGAAGACTCTAGAACTCTGATTGCTACAAGAATAGGAACAAAAGGAAATATATATCAACTCAAAGGTGTTGAAGGTGTGTTCCTTATGACTCAATTTAATGAAATTTGGCTATGGCACAAAAGAATGTGTCACCTTAATTTTGATAGTTTAGTGAAAATCAATTCTGCTCAAGTTGTGAGGGATTTGTGAAGGATTACAAAGCCTATCAATGCAACCTACAAGGACTATCAGATTGGGAAGCAAACAAGGAAGAATTTCAAGATCAAAGAATATTCTACCATTGAACCTCTAGAGTTAGTGCATACAAATCTATGCAAATTGGTGCAGTCATAGTATGAGGGTTCACAGAATGAACTATCCAGACCATGCAGCAAGAGTAAACACAACACAAACAACACAAGAATATGGAAAAAATGCAGATTTAGTTATTTAGTATATCAAAGAATTCAAATACAATATGACCGAAAACATGTGGGCTTTCAACTCAGGCTCATAGGCCTATTTCTAGACATGCGCAAGATAAATCTTTTGAAGCTCCTTCACACAACACTAAACTATAGTTCTTTCTAATGTCAATAGATGCTTTCCTAAGGATCTATTACATCAATATATATCATTTCTGGACCAATAGATTCCTCCGTGTTGGCCATAAGAGATCCAGAATCTCGATGAAGAGGTGTAACATGAGTTCTTGGATAGGTCAGACCTATCGGCTTGAAAATCCTTCTCCAACAGATACAATGAAGTATGGACCTATGAGAAAGGTCAGACACAAACCAAGGAACATTGTAGAATGAATCACAAGGATCCACAAGTTAGCCAATACTTCCAATCCTTCTCCTTTAGCTGATTACTCATGACTATCAGAGAACTTTGCACTGAGAAAACAAAGGATCTTCTGATAGAGATAACTTTTCAATAACTGATCCAAATGCTCTAAATTCTTGGTATGATGTAAATGAATAAATTGAGATGCTAAGTCTAGATCCACAAGGTGTGAAATGTTGAAATAGAACCACAAGCTAAGCTACTTCTAACTGAACTGCCTGAACTAGACTAGGAAATGAAAGAACTAAAATGCAAATGCAAATGTTTTTGGTTAATACAAGATTACTCTTGAACCAGGGATGCTCCTACATCAAACATTTGGGGTTATTGAAAAAGTGAGTTCCTCTCTTTGCTATGGCTAGGGGAGAACTAAGACAATCGACCTCAACCTGAGAAATCCATGATGAATCTTCTTCTGGTCTGCCTTTCCACTTCACAAGATATTCTTTGTATTGTCTTCCTCTGGTGCTGCATCCAACCTTGCTATCCAAAATGCCTTCAATTTGTTCTGGTGCTTACTATAGTAACTATTTCTTCAAGTCTTCTTCCATGCTATCACTAAACTCTACTTCATGATACTGGTAAAGGTCGGCAATGTTGAAAATAGGTGAAATACCCAATGTCTCTAGTAATTCCACTTCATATGCATTTCCTGAATTAAATTTCTTGAGTATCTTACAAGGTCCAAACTTCTTCATCTTCAACTTGTGATATGTCCCAACTGGAAATCTTTCTTTTCTCAAATACACCATTACTTCATCTCCTTCAAATTCTTTGTCTTCTCTTCTCATCTTCCTTCTCTTTGTACTTACTGTTTATGTTCTCCAAATGCTTCTTCACCTAATTATGCACTATTTTCATGTGATCTACAAATTCTTCTACTTCTATACTCCACTTTTCTTCCATGCTTATATCTCTCAATTTGGTCACTCCTTTAGGGTTTACTTTGATAAAAATATCAAAAGGTGTTCTTCTGGTACTTCTGTTGACTAAATTATTGTATGCAAACTCTTCTTGTGAAAGAATCAAATCCCAACTTCCTATCTTCTCTCCAACCAAACATCTCAATAAGTTTCCCAAACTCCTATTCACTACCTCTGTCTGTCCATCTGTTTGTGGATGAAAAGTTGAACTAAACTTCAAATCTATCTTCATCTTCTTCCAAAGTGTCCTCCAGAAGTATCCAATAAACTTTGTATCTCTATCTGAAACTATACTCCTAGGTAATCCATGCAATCTCACAATCTCCTTGAAAAATAGGTCAGCTACATGCACTGCATCAGTTGTCTTTTTACAAGGTATGAAATGAGCCATCTTTGAAAATCTGTCAACCACTACAAATATTGAATCATGTCCTCTCTGTGTCTTAGGTAATCCCATTACAAAATCCATGCTTATGTCTTCCCAAGGTCTCTCTGGTACTATCAAAGGTTTATACAATCCAGTGCTCTGACTATTCCCTTTTGCAACTTGACAAACTCTACAACTTTGCACAAATCTCTGAACATCCTTATGAATCGGAGGCCAAAAGTAATTTTCACTTACCAAAGCCACTATCTTATCAATGCCAAATTGTCCTTCCAATCCACCACTATGCTTCTCCTTGATTAGGTTGTCTCTCATTGAACTGCTAGGTATGCACAACTGACTTCCTTTGAACAACATATCTTCTTGAATTAAATAATCCAACCATTTACTTCTATCTGCTATGACATGTTCCTTACATGCTTTCCAAGGTTTTGCAAAATCAGTGTCTTTTTCATAAATGTTCTTCAATTCATCAAAACCCAACACTTCAACTCTCATTTATGTTAACAAATTTCTTCTTCTACTCAAGGCATCAACAACTTTATTTGATTTTCCACTCCTATGCTTCAACACAAAAGTATAACTCTACATGAACTCTACCCATCTCATATGTCTCTGATTCAACTTACCTTGACTATTCAAATATTGCAAAGCTTGATGATCTGTATATAAAACAAACTCCTTAGGCAACAAATAATGTCTCCACTTCTTCAGGGCTTGAATTATGGCATAGAACTCTTGATCATAAATTGAATATCTTCTCCTTGCATCATTCAAATTCTCACTGAAATAAGCTACTGGTCTACCCTCTTGACTTAACACTGCTTCAATTGTATTTCCACTAGCATCACAATCAACTTGATATACCTTATTAAAATCTAGTAATGCTAAAACAGGTTTCTCTATCACCTTCTACTTCAACAACTCAAAACTTTTATCTACTCTAGATGTCGACATGAAATCTTTTCTGTCATCTCTCATTGTCTCTGTCATAGGGTTACAAACTGAACTAAAATTTCTGATGAACTTTTGGTAGAAGCTATCCAAACCATGAAATGATCTAACCTCTCCAATGCTCTCTAGTGTAGGCCATTCAACAATTGCTTTCACTTTCTCAGGGTCCATCTTCAATCCTTCCATAGAAATTACAAATCCCAAATATACCAACTCTTCTTTCATGAAACTATATTTCTTGATGTTTAGCAACAATTTCTCTTCTCTCAACCTCTGCAAAACTTCTCTAATATGCCACAAATGTTCTTCTTTTGTCTTACTGAAAATCAAAATATCATCCAAATACACAATCACAAACTTACCCAAGAATTTCTTCAAAACTTCATTCATCAACCTCATGAAAGTACTTGGTGCATTTGTTAATCCAAAAGGCATCACTAACCACTCATATAATCCTTCATTTGTCTTAAAATAAGTCTTCCATTCATCACCTTCTCTGATTCTAATATGATGGTATCCACTCTTTAAGACTATCTTTGTGAAATATCTTGCTCCACTCAAACAATCTATGATATCATTGATTCCAAGTAAAGGGACTCTATACTTAACTATGATCTTGTTTATTGCTCTAGAATTAGTACACATTCTCCATTCTCCATCTTTCTTCAGTGCCAAAACTATAGGTACTACACAAGGACTCAAGCTTTCTCTAATCAAACCTTTCCTCATCAACTCTTGTATTTGTCTATTCAATTCTTCATTCTCTATGGGTGTCATCCGGTGTGCTTCTTTGTTACGCAAACTTGCTCTTGGTATAAGATCCATGTGATGGATGATACTCCTTATAGGTGGTAATCCTTCAAGTACATTATCTAATATGGTGCCTTCATACTCTATCAACAACCCTCTTATCTCCTCCATCTATTCTTCTTCAGTCTCTTTCTTCAATGCTTTAGGTTTCTTAGGAATCAAGGAATAACACATATTCTCATGTCTCAGACCATCCAAAAATTTCCTTCCATCTACCAAATAGATTCTAGCATTTCCACATACTTCACTCTTAGGATCATCCTCCAAAGGAATCAAGGTAATTCTCTTTCCATTTGCTGTTATAGTATAGGTATTCTTTCTCCCATCATGCATAGCTTTTCTTTCATACTGCCAAGGTCTACCCAACAAGATATGACAAACATCCATAGGCATAATATCACACAAGACTTCATCATGATAAGATCCAATATGAAATTTCACCAAACATTGTTCACTCACTAGTACCTTATGATCATCCTAAATCCATGCTATATAATATGGCTTAGGGTGTTTAAATCTTTTTAACTTCAGCTTAGTCACCATCTCCTCAGAAACTAGGTTATCTGAACTACCACTATCAATCACAACTTTCCAACACTTACCTCTGGATTTGCATTCGGTTCTGAATAGACTTTTCCTCTGTGATGGTTCTTCATTTGTCTTTATTTGAAATAGTGCTTTCCTCATTACCAATGATTCTCCTTTCTTCGGATTACCAACTAAAGAAGGTGATTCAATAGGTTCCTCTTCAACATAGGCTGCTCTTCCACTATTTTCTATTTTCTTACTTGTACTAACCTAATTGCATTCAAATGCTCTATGTTCTTCACCACCACACTTAAAACAAGTACCTCTAAATTTTCTCTTATCAAATCCTCTTCCTTCTCTTTTGTATCCTTCATTTTGGTATGCACTAGGGTTTCCTCTCTGGTAAAAATTTCTGTCATCTATCCGGTAAGCATTATTATCTCTGTCATCCTTCCTCAACGGGCTGTCAAATGTGTTATGTTCTAGATAAGATTTGTCTCCTCCAAAAAATGTTCTACCTCTCAAAATTTTACCTCCTCTACCTCTCTGTCTTTGATCATATTTTATATTCAACTTCTCTTCAACTTTCAGTGCAAATTGATATGCTTCTTCCAAAGATGCCATCCTTATCAGGGTTAGTTCTTCTTGAATATTCAATCTTAGTCCATTGATGTATCTGTAGATTAGGAAAACAAAATGCAGTGAAAACATAAACTAAATGCATAAAACACAACATTATACCTCACATGAAGACCCAATCTCATCAAGGGAGGAGGAAGCTTGCACCCAAGAGCTCCTCAGACATGATATTCCCTATTTGATTGAAATGTGGATTGCTCTTACTTTCAACACAAATGTAGATGAAGGATTAGAGGATAAATAGATTAGAGATTTGAGAGAAATTTAGGCATGGTTTGATGCAAAAAGTTGTTATAATGGCTTGGGTGAGGATTTCATTTATAGATTTTTGAAAAAGGAATGGAGGGTTGATGCAGAGGCATCCACACTAAAACCTTGACATACAGCATATATGTCTAACACCCTTCATCATCATCATCATATTTCCCTTAACACTGTCAGCATCATCATATTTTCTCTGCCGACCGATATCCTCCTGCAGACAAACCTTCGCCCTTTCGCCTGTCAGCAGCATCATCATATCCGGCTATCGGCAGCATCATCACATTCGGCAAGCACAAACATCCTCCTGATGTTCACTGTTCATCTTACCGCCAACCTCTTTCTTCATCATCGTGATGTTCAACATCATGTTCATCAGCAGGATATAGAACATCCGGTTCCTCCCATATATCCTGATGACGACAACCTCATGCACCCTTCCTTCGATGCTTACGTCACCCCAATATCCTGATGACGATTATCCTGATGACGATGACGTCACATGCAGCTCCTTCAATATCCTGCTGCCCCGATATCCTGATGACGATGACGTCACATGCAGTTCCTTCAATATCCTGTTGTCGGCCAAACTTAACATTATCGACCCGTGATGGTTTTATCAACCTGATCTTCTACCTTATGCTGATACGCTCCTCCTCGGCAACACCTGATGATGATCACCCCAATGCACATTCACTTTATGCAAACTACTGCATCATGCTCACCTCCATCTACTCGGATGACGCCCGAAGTAACTGCAGGATATACACAGAAATATCCTGATGATGCCGTTGTGACGGATTTCCAACCTTAGCAAATTTTCGATCCGCCGAACCTCCTGGGGTGACCCGATCCTCTTCCTGGACAACTTTCCAGACTCTAACAACCAGCACGACCTAGCACATACCCATGCTAGGGTCCTCAACACCTCTCGACTGCGATCCTGCAAACATGCACATGAACAAACACAAAATGCAAACTAAATCCTAAACTACTGTACATAGCCATTCCACCGATTCGACGAATCAATCGGTGGAATGGATTAGCGAATCCATGAAACCACCAAAACAGCAAATCGATTTCATAATGGAGATCAAACAGAAAATGAACACAAATAGGATCTTTTTTGATTTCAAAAGATGCAATACAGTATTCTATCTCACTCTCTGCAATCTAACTCCTCTGCTCAATGCAATATAGCTTCTCAACATCTATGTCTAAAACCAACCAATCCTAATGCATAAATAGGATCTCCTGCGAGTACTACCACTCAATTCCCAGCGGCTGGGAGCTTCCAAGCGGCTGGGAGGATCCAACCGGACATACAGCATAATAGCTGTCCTAACAACCTAGCTAAAAATAGTAAAGTATGGTCAACATGACCTTATTACATGCATTGGTCTTATCAGACCTTCTTGGAAACATTAACCAGACCTAAAACAAACTAACTGCCTCATGGAGGCCAGCTGTCAGGTAGGTGCTCCTGCACCATACTCCCCAACAGAAAAGAACTCATGTCCCATGAGTTTAGTTGTGGAAGTCCTCCACCTTTACACTTTGTCATCTCAGTGTTCTGACCTGTTCCAGCTTTATCCTCTGCTGTCTCTTGGCTGCTCCAAGACTTCTGAACTGTAACTTGCTTTCTTGCAAGTAAATCCTCATGCCTGTCAATGTAGGCCCTTCTCTCACATACCTTGTGTTTATCAGGTTGTCTGACCAGAACCTCTGTCTGAACTACCTCTTGAACTTCTGCAATGTTCAACTCTGTCTTTCTTTCAACCTTTATAGGACAAACAATAGTCCCAACTATGACAACATCCTTGTCATTCCTCTCAACTGGTTGCTGTTTGCAAACCTGTTTCTGAACATGCTGCTGACCTCTGTCAGTCAAAACTAAAACTTTCTTCAACCTGTTGTCCTTAACAACTTCTTTCCCTGCAGTGTCCTCAACTGCCTTTATGCCTGCTCCTATAGGCATCTGCACAAATTCCTTCTTTCCCACTAAAATGATTTTGGCTGCCCCCTGTGCTGTAGCATCTTCCTGCAATGGCATCAACATAATAGTCTTCCCATCTTTCTTGATGGTGTAGGTATTAGGATACCCATCATACAGTACCCTCCTATCAAATTGCCATGGTCTACCCAACAGTAGGTGACAACATTCCATGGGCAAAATGTCACACAAAACTCTATCATCTTCATACATTGCAGATTTGTTTTTCAGGGAGATTGTCCGAATCCATGGATTGCCATTGAGTATAGTGTCAGATAGGGATGTGAAGTTTATTGGTCACTTCTGGAGAACTCTTTGGAAGAAACTTGGAACAAATTTGTCTTTTTCCTCTGCATATCATCCTCAAACGGATGGACAGACTGAAGTAGTGAACCGTTCCTTAGGAAATTTGCTTAGATGTTTGACAAAACAACATGGAGAAAAGTGGGATAATATTCTATCTCAAGCTGAATTTTCCTATAATGATACTGTCAATAGGAGCACAGGGAAATCACCTTTTCAAATAGTTTATGGTATGCATCCAAGAGGAATTTTGGAATTGAGAGATCTACCTACAGTAGACCCTATTAGTGCAGAAGGAGAAGCTTTTGCAGAAGCCATCAAAGAGGTTCATGATCAAGTCAAGACCCAACTGCAGCAAACCACCTTGAAGTATAAGGAATATGCTGATAAAAAGAAGAAGGATGTACAGTTTGATGTTGGAGATTTGGTATGGGTTCATTTGAAGAAGGACAGACTCCCTAAGGGAAAATATACTAAACTCATGCAGAGAAAAGTTGGACCATGTCAGATTTTGCACAAGCATGGACAGAATGCTTATGAGATACAACTCCCTCTTGATCTTGGTTTGTCCCCTATATTCAATGTATGTGATTTAACTCCATACAAGTCTTATCTAGATGCAGATCAGGAACTCCTACAGGATACGGTCAATGATAACATTCCCAAGCATGATCCTCCACAGTTGCAGAAGGTTTTGGACACCAGAGTGGTCAAACAGACCCGGAACAAACAGTACTTGGAGTATCTAGTCTCTTGGAAGGGAAAACCGAATTTTGAAGCAGTATGGATGACTGAAGAGCAAATCCAGAAACATGGTGCAGATCTTCATACTCTCATCTCAAGTGGACTTGAGATTTCTTCTTCTGGGGAGTATGGTGCAGGAGCACCCCTACAAGATAGGATATAGTCCGCATGACAGGACATTAGTCTATTTTTAGCATGTTTGACTTCATAATGTAATAAGGTCCATTGGACCAATGCATATGTATTAGATCAGCCTAGGAGAGTGTGCAGGTAGTTAGAGCTCGTGATCAGGTTGTCTGAGCTGTCCTCTCCCAGCTGTTTGGAAGCTCCCAGCCGCTGGGAATCGAGTTGGTAGTACTCGTAGGATATTGCTATAAATAACTCAGATCAGTTAGGATTTGAGATCAGAGAAGATCATGATCAGAGAGTAGATGAGAGTAGTAGTTGTGTTATGTTGTACTGGTGATTGAGTGAAATCCAGAGATCAGTCCAGACATTGTGAAACATTGTTCAGGACATTTGTGTTTCATCTAAATAAGATCTCATCAATTGCATTATCTGGTTTATCAGCTGTTTATGTTTTGATTTCTGTTCTGATTATAGGTTGATGGATTCTTTCAACCCTTCCACCGGTTGATTCTGTGAATCGGTGGGATGGTCATGTATGATAGTTTAGTTTGCATTTTAGTTTTCTGTTTATGCATTTCATTGTTTGAGAGATCAGTTGGTAGCATGCTATGAATCAACCTAGCATCCTCATGTGCTAGGATTTAGGAAGATAAACTGTTAAGTTTTGATCTGAAGGTGATCCGTACCGATCATCATATTTTCTTTGTAAAATTGTGCGGTTCTGTGAGTTTGCATGTAGCTGACGGATATACAGGGATCTGCATGTGCTTTTCCAGATGGAGTGAATCGTATCGTCATCTACGAGTATATCGCTATCCGGATCGGGTTATGAAGCTGACGAAGATTGTATGTTTCAAGTGCATCAGGATGTTATAAGTCAGATATATACTCAGTGTGTATATCGTCATCTGGATCATCTTTCGTGTGTGCCCATCATCCGCATATCGCTATCGCATGCGGGAGGAAAAATCATTTTTTTTGGCTAAGGACCAGAGAGGTCATCATCAGGATATTGAAAAGATCACCGGATATTCATTATCATGTTGCGAAGGATATAAGTGTCTTATATCCTGTTGACATCATCATCAGGTGCATTGACATCATCATCAGGTGCATGTGACGTCATCGTCATCAGGATATTGCGAATATCACCCTATGCAAGTTTATCCTACTGTCGCTAAGTGTTTTAGCATTGACATAAGTCATCGGCATAAAGTTTGGGTAACATCATCAGGATGTTTCAATATGACCGGATAAGTCATATCATGATGCTGTTGTTTGAGTAGTCAGATATCGGGGTGACGTAAGCATCGAGGGAAAGGTGCTTGAAGCTGTCGTCATCAGAATATTTGGAGGGAACCGGATATTTTATATCCTGCTAATGAAGGTGATGCTGAACATCATGATGATGAAGATAGAGTTTGGCGGTAAGATGAACAGTGAACATCAGGAGGATGTTTGCGCTTGCCGAATATCATGATGCTGCTGACAGGCGAAAGGCAAAAGGCGATAAGGAAGTGGATAGTAGTTAGCAGGAGGAAATTTCATGCCTCTTCGAAATGTGATGATGATGTCTGTGTTAGCAAGAAATATGATGATGATGATAAGCCGATAGGTATTATAACATGTGGGTTGTGTTAGTGACTCCTCCTTCCCATTTGTAAGCTCCCGTTGCGTTTTACCTCTGCATCATAGTGGTATCAGAGCAAAGGAAGGATCTTCTTGAAAAGATAAGGATATAGCAGGATGTCAGGTGACGAAGGAACATCTGAGATTCTGGCAAGGATGACCAACGTTGAGTTGGCAGTTTTGGTGAAGAAACAGATTGCAGAGAGCAAGGCCGTGAAGGCTCAGAATTCATCTTCCTCATCTCTCTGGCATGTTTTTCCTTCATCTCCTGCAATTCCCTTGCAGTACCATTACCCTTCAGAGGCATTTTGTCAACCTCTCACTCCTCTACCTCTGTCCTTTCAGTGATAGAATCAACTCTACCTCTGCCCTTTCGGTGACAGAATCAACACACAACAGCCCAGACCTTTTGCTGAGCTCTGATACCACTATGATGCAGAGGCATCCACACTAAAACCTTGACATACAGCATATATGTCTAACACCCTTCATCATCATCATCATATTTCCCTTAACACTGTCAGCATCATCATATTTTCTCTGCCGACCGATATCCTCCTGCAGACAAACCTTCGCCCTTTCGCCTGTCAACAGCATCATCATATCCGGCTATCGGCAACATCATCACATTCGGCAAGTGCAAACATCCTCTTGATGTTCACTGTTCATCTTACCGCCAACCTCTTTCTTCATCATCATGATGTTCAACATCATGTTCATCAGCAGGATATAGAACATCTGGTTCCTCCCATATATCCTGATGACGACAACCTCATGCACCCTTCCTTCGATGCTTACGTCACCCCGATATCCTAATGACGATTATCCTGATGACGATGACGTCACATGCAGCTCCTTCAATATCCTGCTGCCCCGATATCCTGATGACGATTATCCTGATGACGATGACGTCACATGCAGTTCCTTCAATATCCTGCTGTCGGCCAAACTTAACATTATCGGCCCGCGATGGTTTTATCAACCCGATCTTCTACCTTATGCCGATACGCTCCTCCTCGGCAACACCTGATGATGATCACCCCAATGCACATTCACTTTATGCAAACTACTGCATCATGCTCACCTCCATCTACTCGGATGATGCCCGAAGTAACTGTAGGATATACACAGAAATATCCTGATGATGCCGTTGTGACGAATTTCCAACCTTAGCAAATTTTCGATCCGCCGAACCTCCTGGGGTGACCCGATCCGCTTCCTGGACAACTTTCCAGACTCTAACAACCAGCACGACCTAGCACATACCCATGCTAGGGTCCTCAACACCTCTCGACTGCGATCCTGCAAACATGCACATGAACAAACACAAAATGCAAACTAAATCCTAAACTACTGTACATAGCCATTCCACCGATTCGATGAATCAACCGGTGGAATGGATCAGCGAATCCATGAAACCACCAAAACAGCAAATCGATTTCACAATGGAGATCAAACAGAAAATGAACACAAACAGGATCTTTATTGATTTCAAAAGATGCAATACAGTACTCTGTCTCACTCTCTGCAATCTAACTCCTCTGCTCAATGCAATATAGCTTCTCAACATCTATGTCTAAAACCAACCGATCCTAATGCATAAATAGGATCTCCTGCGAGTACTACCACTCGATTCCCAGCAGCTGGGAGCTTCCAAGCGGCTGGGAGGATCCAACCGGACATACAGCATAACAGCTGTCCTAACAACCTAGCTAAAAATAGTAAAGTATGGTCAACATGACCTTATTACATGCATTGGTCTTATCAGACCTTCTTGGAAACATTAACCAGACCTAAAACAAACTAACTGCCTCATGGAGGCTAGCTGTCAGGTAGGTACTCCTGCACCAAGGGTGAGGATCAAAAGTTGAGATCAAGGGCCCTCAATATTTGTGAATCTTTAATTCATAATGGATGAATTAAATTTTTTTTTTTTGAGAAGAGTGGGTTATGACAATTGAATTTTAAATTCAATTGGTGGAGGATATTGAATTTTAAATTCAATTGGTGGAGGATAGTGGGGGATAATTGAATTAAGAATTTAATTAGTGGAGGATAGTGGGGGATAATTGAATTAAGAATTCAATTGGTGGAGGATAGTGGGGGATAATTGAATTAAAAATTCAATTGGTGGAGGATAGTGGGGAACAATTGAATTAAAAATTCAATTGGTGGAGGATAGTGGGGGATAATTGAATTAAGAATTCAATTGGTGGAGGATAGTGGGGGATAATTGAATTAAAAATTTAATTGGTGGAGGATAGTGGGGAATAATTGAATTAAGAATTCAATTTTTAGATTTTGGAGGATATTAGCTAATTAAACATTAAGAATATTTAATTATATGTGCAACATGGTGAGGTGGAAAGATGAGGTGAAGTGGATTTAGGATAGAGGGAAATTGAAATAATAAATATTGCATATTTATTAAATCAATTGGCTAAGGTTTTAGACTATTGAATTAATGAAATTAATTCAATTTGGGGGATAATATGATGGAAAATAGGGTAATGAAGGGATAATTAATTAAATAAAAAATTAATTAATTGGTTAGGAGGGAAATTGACATGTTTAGGGATGTCAGGAGTCAGTTTGATGGTAGAAGACATTTTTAGGTGTCTACATTTGCCCCTCTTTGAGATGGTGTTGCAGCTAAGTAACATCATTTCAAAGAAGTTAAAACATAGAGTTGGATTGGATAGAAAAAAGATTTTGGCTTAGAAGAATTGGGTAAGGTTTGGGGATAATTGGTAAGGGTCATGCCCCCTCGAGAGGACAAGTGTGTTGTGTTGTGCTCTTGAAATAGATGGAATAGATTGGTTGAACTGGTCAGAGGATAAGTGGTGGGATGAAAGGATGATGATATTGGGAGATGATTGGTGGATGATCATTGTGCTGAAAATGATTTAGAGCAATCCTCGGTTTGATATAGTGAAGTGGATATTTTCACCAAGGTATAGAAGACCAGGGTGATGATGTTTATCCAATAGTTGCATGGACTAGACACACAAACAAAGGGATGATCCCATGCATGCCCAAGATAGTACAACCTTGTCTAGACGAGGGAAGGGGACTCATAGCATAAGCCCTTAATACACAAAAGGTATGATGAACCTTAGATGCATAAGGAGATCAATATGCTAGAACTGACCCTATGATCAACAAGATATGAATACTAGCTTGGAGTAATGAGACCAACCCACAAGCATAGCATACAAAAGCAAGACTATGCCCCATTCTAGATGTTTTTGCCACATACCATGATATAGTAAGATCAAGGTAGCTTTGATTTGATCTTGAATAGGACAAAAGATAAAAATCAAAAACAAAAAGACCAACGAACCAAACAAGTAACTGTTGTATCTTTTGCCAAAATGGATGATGATGTGATAGATTCTGCCTATCGTAGGAAAGACATATCCTAAGGTAGGAATTGATAGATGATGTTGTAAGATTGGCTCAAGATATGATGGTGACAAGTTGTGGTTGATGCTGATTTGATAGTTGATGATTTTGATTAAGGGACAATGCTTTGATAAGTGATGTGATGCTTGGATCTAGTGTAAGCTCATTGAGGATAGATGGGTGATGTTGGAAGATGATGATATGTTGATGGAGCAATGTTGATTTTGTGATGGATATTTTTTGGAGTTTATGGATTTTTTTATTTTGTTGGATTTTTGATTTTCTAATTTTTTTTTCATTTTTTTCATGATTTTTAGAAAAGGAATGATTTATTATGATGGTTGCATTGGATTTCATTTGGATAGCCGTTGCGCTAGATACTAATGACAAGGGAACACCAAGTCTAGAGGTGAAAGTGATGGGATTGGATAGTGGGATTGGCAATAAAAGGATAATGGATAGGAGATTTTGATAAATGGATAGATACATGTGGATAAGGGGTAGGATGGGGGATAAAGGATTGGGTAGGGATACAGGATAGATGGATGGGGGGTTTTAGGATTTTCTCCAAGGGCTAGGTTGCAAGGAATCATGTGCCCCAATGCTTAGGAGTTTGCATGATGGGTTGATGTTTGAATGGATGGATTTTGCAGTGGGTGGATGGAGGATATACTGACAAAGGGAGTATGCCAAGAGGTCTCCAAAGCATGTTGTTGATATTTTGCCCCTTGTCTTTATCAAGATCTAAGGTGGGAGATATAGTGGATAAGAATATGATAGGATAAGGATAAGACAGTGGATAAGATGTGCAAGGATATTATGGATGTGGATGAAGGATACGGTTTTGCCCCCAGGTGTAGGGATACAAAATGAATGGAGAAGGGATTACACATGACACCCACAAGGGGTTTTCATCATGGTACTTGCCCAAGGCACCACAAGGAGTGGTTTTCACCATTGGACAGATTTTTTCTCTTGACTATTTTCTTGATTTTTTGATTTTTTTTCTTTTTTTGATGGAATGGGGACTCTAGCGTCTGTTTCCATAGCAAGGAGAAGATGGTCCCATGTTGGATAGCATTATGGAGTATGATTGCATGGATTATTGGAAGATAGGAGAAGATAGAATGGATGGTGGACAATGGATTATGATGTGGATTATGCAAAAGCATGGACCATAGGAATGTGATGGGGAAGATATGTAGGATAATGAACGAAAGATGGAGAAATGGGGGTGTGTGGGAATTTTAAGTGGTGGAGGGGAACCAAGACCAATGGCTGCACACACTGTGGTGTATTTGGAAGCTTGTATTTTGGATGTGGAGTTGGGAGTAATGGGGATCGGGATAGGGGATTTTTGGATGGTTGATTTGGGGGTTTAGGGACCCAAATAGACTTAAGATTTTTGGGATTTTTAGATGGGGAGCAAGATGTTTGGCAGTTTGGGGTGGATTGGGATGTGGATGCCTCATTAGAGTTGGGTGATCTTTGTTTAGGGACCCACACCATTTTTGTTTTTACTTTTTCTTGTGATGGTGTGGGATTTGATAGCCTTTTTGATTTTTCAGGTTGATTGGAAGGGATAATATCCTTAGGCTTTTGTGCTTTATAAGTTGAGGCATTCAAATATTTGAATCCCATGGATTTGGTGGAAGCTTCATGTTTGAAAGATGTGTGCTTTTGTTGGTCTTAATTGGGAAATTTAGGGGGTTTATGGGTGGAGGGGTTAAAACTAGATTTTTGGATAAATGGATAAGGAGATTTGAGGATGGGGATATTAGGAGTTGGGAGGATGGGAGGATAAGAGGATTTGTGGATAGGGATGTTTGGCATTGGTAGGATAGGAGGTAAAGTGGATTTGATATGGATATTTGGAGTGGGAAGTAGTGGAGGTAAATTTGATGAGGGGAGATGGATGGTCACATGCTTTTGCAAATGATATGACGATGGAGGAGGGATGGCAACATATGCTTTGGGGGTGTGTTGAGATGCACCATGTTTAGGATTGGATGAAGTGATTTTGGAAGGTGGGTGGATGGTACCAACATGTTGAGATTGGTTTCCTTGGGGTGTATAGCCAAGGCCATGAGAAGATGGATGGAATGTGGTGTGGATGGGCTCCAAGATGCCTTGTTCGTGAAGGCCTAAGCCTTTGCCTTGATAGTTTATATGTTGGAGTATGCAACATGCAATGGGATGTTTGTTGCTTCGGAAACAAGACGTGAGTCTATTATTTGTTGAAGAAAGATAGGTGATAGATGGAAGTTGTTCACCTCCTACAAGGGAGTCACCATGGATGAAAGTGCTTGTGCCAAGTGGATAAGGGGATGGATTTTGGATGGAATTGGTAGATGGAGGTAAAGGATTCATGGGGGATGGTAAAGGGGTGGTAGAGGTTGATGTGGGATGAATAAGGTGATCAATAGATGGTAGGGGATCGGGGATGGGATTAGATGGAATGATTAGATCTTGATTAGGAGAAGGGGTTGATGTTTCAACATGCTTTGGATTTGATTTTTGACATAAGTCATGCGTTTGAATGGAAGTGGATGACTCTTGTAAAGGCTGGACATGCTCTTGGTCAACAACATGAGAACATGATGACTCTTGACTTGGATTCATAATAGGAGACTCTTGAATAGGCTTGATGGCTTGTAGGTCACATGATGGGCTTGAAGGGATAAGAATATTAATTGAGGGCTCTTGGATAGGATCAAGGATAGGTGGACCACATGATGGGATTATAGGATTGGACATGACCTTTGGAAGTTCTTTGGTAGGCTCATGAATGGGTGTTTGACATGGAGGTAGTTTATTCCTAGCTAGTAGCCAATGGATCACATCCTTCGCGAGGGTATGAGTGGATGGGCAATATAATGGTTGAGCAATAATAGTGGATGTGTCCAAGGGATCTTGTGGTGGAAGATTGGTAGAACATGAGGATGAAGGTGATGAAGGTTGGTGGACCAATGGACTAGGGGTAGGATCACATGGTGGTCTTATGATAGGGCTAGTAGGCTCATGTGTTGGTGAGTGATTGGATGATGAAGGCCACTCATAGGATGCATTAGCTAGATTGGTATCTCCCTTGTCAAAGGTACTTAAGATTTGCATAGGATAACTTGAGCTTTCTTGATTTATGAACAAGGGGCCACTTGGAGTTGCATATGCTTCTTGTTGCAAAGGTGGACTTAGGTGCACTTGTGCTTGTTGTGGAGGCCATTGATAGTCTTGGGGGTTGAGTGAAATGATGGGATATGTAGATAAAAGGTCTTGGGTTTGGTATGAAGTTGAGGGCATTGGATCTTGTGGCCAATGTGGATTTGGGCTTACATGTTCGTGTCGTGATGACACTTGGTTGCCTTGTGGATGGGTTTGATGATGTGTTGGAATGTTAGAATGAGGAATTGGATAATGTTGGGTTGGAGGTTGATTTGTTGATGTGGCATTGACATGATAGGTGGATGAATTAGGTTGGTATGAAGTTGAAGATGATGACATGTAAGGTTGTTGTGGAATTTGTTGAGGTTGGGATGGTGTTTGGACTTCTTGTTGTGATATGATTTGTTGTTGATGTTGGTAAATGTGTTGATGTGATGATGATGGAGGGGTTGCATAGGATAATGATTGTTGTGATATGGATTGATATAGATAAGGGTTGTGATAAGTTGATAAAGGGTTGATATGACATGTGGATGAATTTGGTTGATATGAAGTGGGATAAGTTGATGCAGAATTGGTTTGATGTGTAGATGGATATGATGGGATAGGTGCTAGATAGGATGGTCGTTGGACTTTGCAAGTGGCCAAGAGGTGTTGGATTTCTTCCAAGAGGTATTGTATGTGTGAGGATTGGTTTGTTCGACATATTTGAATTAGTTCATGAATGCTTTGAAAGGTTTGTTGTTCTAAAGGTGATTGGCTTGCATGCATGTGGCGAAGCATATGAAGGAGTTTTTGAAGGTCCTCTAAGATTGACATGATGTCACACAAGTGTTTAAGTCTTAAGTCCTATTTGGCAAGTTCTTGGTTATGATTCAATGATGATGTGGATTGTTTGGATGAAGTTGATTTGTCTTGGAAAGTAGACAAACAATCAAGCAAGAAAACACAATGGCCAAAGGTTTAATTTATGAAAGATTTATCAAGCATGCACAACCTAAGGTGAAGCAAGGACAATACTTGTTGAACAAGTAGAGGGATTTGGGCCACTAAAACAAAGGTTCGTAGTGGGGGAACATCCAGGGGATTGGCACCTTACGAACATCCAATAAACCACTTAAGGTTTTGACTAGCTCTACTAGGAGTTTAATATACCTTGAGGGTACTACTTCCTTTCAAATTAGCACCGAATGGTAAGTGCTCATACCAATTAGACTTGGTTTTCACCTTATCCTCAATTTACATATAGCAGACTGGATGAAAGTACCACTTGGGGTCGCCAATGAGTTCTCCGAATGGATGTGTCTCAAGGGCAGGCCCACATCCTAAAAAGACAAATAGAATAGAACCATTTCTCTTCACCCAAGATCCTTTTGAAGGCAAGGGGAGAGGATACTTTGATTCTACCCTATGGGATAACACAAATGTACAAGTGTACAAGACACAACAAACAAGAGCTAATATTCATTTTAAGCCCAAATTAAAATGTGCCTAAAGTTGTTTTGTTGCAAGCAATGATTAATTTTAGTGGCAACAAAATCAAATGTTCTTTACACTAAGGCACTCAAAGATTCTTTTTAGGTGCACCAAGATAAAGTGTTTGATTGTAGATTGTTTGCAAGCAAGATTGATTTATGCACCAAATTTAAGTGTTTTCTAAGCTAAGAAAATAAAGGTTCTTTTGAGTGCACCAAAAGAAGATAGCACCCATTTTTGCCATAGTCTCCCCTTCTTCATTCAAGATACCTATAGAAATAGAAAGCAGATAGAATAGAAATAGAAGGAAGACAAAGAAAGTTAGATGGATTTGTGAGTGAAAGTTAGGAGAGAAAGTGCCCAGGACTTGCAAAAAAAACACGTCTCCAAAACAAAAACTCACAAAAGAAAAAGATTAGATATGGACCTTGTGGCGCCCACCGGGCGTGCCAACGTAGATTAGGAAAATAAAATGAAGTGAAAACATAAACTAAATGCATAAAACACAAAATTATACCTCACATGAAGACCTAATCTCATCAAGGGAGGAGGAAGCTTGCACCCAAGAGCTCCTAAGACATGATATTCCCTATTTGATTGAAATGTGGATTGCTTTTGCTTTCAACACAAATGTAGATGAAGGATTAGAGGATAGATAGATTAGAGATTTGAGAGAAATTTAGGCATGGTTTTGATGCAAGAAGAAGTTGTTATAATGGCTTGGGTGAGGATTTCATTTATAGATTTTTGAAAAAGGAATGGAGGGTGAGGATCGAAAGCTGAGATCAAAGGCCCTTATTATTTGTGAATCTTTAATTCATAATGGATGAATTAAAAATTCTTTTTTGAGAAGAGTGGGTTATGACAATTGAATTTAAATTTAATTGGTGGAGGATAGTGGGGGATAATTGAATTAAGAATTCAATTGGTGGAGGATAGTGGGGGATAATTGAATTAAATTCAATTGGTGGAGGATAGTGGGGGATAATTGAATTAAGAATTCAATTGGTGGAGGATAGTGGGGGATAATTGAATTAAAAATTCAATTGGTGGAGGATAGTGGGGAATAATTGAATTAAGAATTCAATTTTTGGATTTTGGAGGATATTAGCTAATTAAATATTAATAATATTTAATTATATGTGCAACATGGTGAGGTGGAAGGGATGAGGTGGAAAGATGAGGTGAAGTGGATTTAGGATAGAGAGAAATTGAAATAATAAATATTGCATATTTATTAAATCAATTGGCTAAGGTTTTAAACTATTGAATTAATGAAATTAATTCAATTTTGGGGATAATATGATGGAAAATAGGGTAATGAAGGGATAATTAATTAAATAAAAATTTAATTAATTGGTTAGGAGGGAAATTGACATGTTTAGGGATGTCAGGAGTCGGTTCGATGGTAGAAGACATTTTTAGGTGTCTACAGTATCTAGCCACTTTCTCCTTGCTTGCTTCACTATGTCCTATTCTAATTGTCATTTTATGAAATTCCTTAGTGTATTCTTTCACAGATTTCTCCTTTTGTCTCAAGTTTTGCAATCTCTTCAACAGCTCCAACTCATAGTCAGTAGGTATGAATTGATTCTTTAACTTTGTCACCATCCGGTCCCACTTTGTAATCTTTTTCTTTCCTCTCCTATTTCTTTCCAATTGAACTTCTTTCCACCATATAGTAGCATGTCCTTTCAACTTTATCTTTGCAAATTTCACCTTCTATGGATCTTCAATTTCCTTATATTCAAAGTATTCTTCCATGTCATTTATCCAATCAATCAACTCTTCCAGATTCAAATTACTAGTATAGTTTGGCACATCCACTCTAGGTCTTTTCCCAATCTTTGAAATAGCTCATAACATCTTTACTTGATCTAATTCTTCTTCTTCATGACCTTCTAGGGTTTCGCCACTTTGTTTAACAGATTGAAATTCTTCATCATCATCACTTTCAATATTAGGTCTAATCCTCTTCACCTATCTTCTTCAACAACATCCAAATGGATTCGCATTGTTCTCATCAATTCTATCATCTCATCCATTCTATTAGCCATTGTACCAATAGGAGGAACTCTTTGTGGTGGCATCTTCCTAGGATCAAGTGCAAACTACCTCAGGTCAGCGATTAAGCTACAAGTGATAACTACCTCTCAATCAGTGATTGGTTGTGCACAAGTAACATGCCTTGGATCAGAAATCTACTTATAACAAGATCTTATGGAATCCCCTTCATCAATTCACTTCAAGGAATCAAACTTTCACTCTGATACCACTTGGTGCAGTCACGGTAGGAGGGTTCACAGAATGAACTGTCTAGACCGTGCAGCAAGAGTAAACACAACAAAAACAACACAAGAATAAAGAACAAATGCAGATTTAGTCATTCAGTATATCAAAGAATTCAAACACAATCTGGCCAGCAACATGCAGGCTTTCAACTCAGACTCACAGGCCTATTTTCAGACATGCGCAAGATAAAGCTTTTGAAGCTCCTTCAAACAACACTAAACTATAGTTCTTTCTAATGTCAATAGATACTTTCCTAAGGATCTATTACATCAATATATATCATTTCTAGTCTAATAGATTCCTCCACATCAGCCACAAGAGATCCAAAATCCTAATGAAGAGGTGTAATGTGAGTTCTTGGATAGCTCAGACCTATTGGCTTGAAAATCCTTCTCCAATGGATTCAAAGAAGTGCAGACATATGAGGAAGGTCAGCCACAAACCAAGGAACATTGTAGAATGAATCACAAGGATCCACAAGTCAGCCAATGCTTCCAATCCCTCTCCTTCAGCTAATTACTCATGACTATCAAAGAACTCTGCACTAAGAAAATAGAGGATCTTCTGATAGCGATAACTTTTCAGTAACTAATCCAAATGGTCTAAATTCTTGGTATGATGTAGATGAATGAATTGAAATGCTAAGTTTAGATCCGCAAGGTGTGAAATGCTAAAACTGGACCACAAGCTGAGCTGCTTTTGACTAAACTGCCTGAACTAAACTGGGAAATGAAAGAACTGAAATGTACACCAACTGAAATGCAAATGTAAATGTTTTTGGTTGATGCAAGATTAGTCTTGAACTATGGATGCTCCTGCATCACAAACCTACAAGAGTAGGAATCTTTCAAGGTGATAGGTATTTCATGTTGTTAATTGATGATTTCTCTAGAATGACTTGGGTAACTTTTCTCAAAGATAAATCAAAAGCTCTTGATAAGTTTAAAGATTTTAAGGCTATCGTTGAAAATGAAATTGATCTTAAAGTCAAGTGTTTAAGGTCTAAAAGAGGTGGTGAGTTCACCTCCAATGATTTTAATTACTTTTGTGAAGATCATGGAATAAAGAGGCATTTATCAGCACCTAGGACTCCTCGGTAGAATGGAGTTGTGGAAAGGAATAATAGGAATGTTTAGGAAGTAGCAAGGATAATGATGAAAGAGGCAAATTTACTAGATATCTATTGGAGAGAAGCCATCCACAGTGCAATTTACATGCAAAACAAAGTGCAAGCTAGGGTCAATAGTTCAAAGACTCTATATGAACTATGGCATGGAAGAACTCCTACTGTAAAATACTTTAGAGTGTTTAGAAGTAAATGCTACATTAGGAGAGATAAAGAGAATATGGGAAACTTTGATACAAGATTAGATAAAGGAATTTTCTTTGGATATTCTATAAAGAGTAAGGCATACAGGTGCTACAATAAGAGACTGAAGAGATTAGTGGAAAGTGCAAATGTCAAAGTGGATGAAAAACCATACCAATGTTTAGTTCTATTAGAAGGATATGAATCAGATAAGGATCATTGCAGAGAAGTAGAAAGAGAGGAAGAAAAAAAAGGAGAAGCAAGTAGATGAATAGGATGCTCCAGAGAAGATTCCCAAGACTCCCAAGTATGTACCAAAGAACCATTTTGAAGATCAAATCATTGGAGATAAGAACAAAGGTGTATTAACAAGGAGAAGTATTGCTATGGCAGATGAATACGTAATTTTGTGCTTATTGTCTCAAATAGAACCCAAGACAATGACTGAAGCATGCAAAAATGAGCATTGGATTAAGGCTATGGAAGATGAATTGATGTAGATTGAGAAGAATCAAACCTGGGAAGTTGTCCCAAGACCAGCAAATAAGAATGTCATTAGAACCAAATGGGTCTTTGGGAAGAAATTGAATGAGAATGGGGAAGTAGTCAGAAATAAGGCCAGGCTAGTGTATAAAGGCTACTCACAAGTGGAAGGAATAGATAATGAGGAAACATTTTCTCCAATGGCAAGATTGGAGGCCATCAGATTGTTCTTGGCCTTTACAACTCATAAAGACTTCAAAGTTTATCAGATGGAAGTGAAGTTTACATTTTTGAATGGAGAGTTGGAAGAGGAAGTATATATTGAGCAACTGGAAGGCTTTCAGTTATTAGATGATCCAAATATGGACTGCAGATTGAAGAAGGCATTGTATGGACTGAAATAACCTCCTAGAGCCTAGTATGCAAGGTTGGATAGGTACCTACTACAACAAAGATTCAAAAAGGGCATTGCAGATAGCAATATGTACTTAAAAATTGATGAAGATCAAATCTTGATTGTGGAAGTATATGTATATGATATAATCTTTGGAGGAAATGAATGTATGTGCAAGAGAAATTTTCAGAAGAAATGTAGAAGGAATTTGAAATGTCAATATGTGGGGAAATGAACTTCTTCCTTGGGTTACAAATCAGTCAATTAGAAAAGGGCATTTTCATTTCACAGTCAAAGTATGCTAAGGAAATGTTGAAGAAGTTTGGAATGGAAGACTCCAAACTGGTATGTACTCCCATGACTACTAGTTATAAGTTAAGAAAAGATGTTGAATCTCCTAAGGCTGATTAGAGCAAGTATAGATGAATGATTGGTGGATTGTTATACCTGACTACTACTAGATGAGATATCATGCATGCAATCTATCTTGTGGCTAGATTCTAAGTTGATCCTAGAGATTCACATGTTGTAGCAGTAAAGAGGATATTTAGATACCTGAAAGGCACTCTAGAGTTTAGCCTATAGTATCCCAAGGATACTGATTTCTCCCTAAGTGCATATACAATAGATTGGGTAGGATGTACATATGAAAGAAGGAGTACAAGTGGTGGTGATTTCTTTCTAGGAAGCAAATTTGTCTCATGGTTAAGAAGTAGGAATCAATGTCATTATCTACTATAGAGGTAGAATATATTGTAGCAGCATCTTGTTGCACACATGTGTTATGGATGAAGCAGACATTGAAGGATATCAAAGTATCATATGATGAACCTATTCCAGACATTGAAGGATATCAAAGTATCATATGATGAACCTATTCCTATCTTATGTGACAATACAAGTGCTATCAACATTTCAAAAAATCTAGTGATGCATTCAAGGACAAAACATATTTCAATCTAGTGTCATTTCTTAAGAGAAAAAGTTGTACAGAATGAAGTTAAGCTGGAGTATGTGACTACCAAGGATCAAGTTGCAAACATTTTTACAAACGCTCTCCTTAAGGATACTTTTGAGTATCTTTGGTAGAAGTTAGGGGTTATTGCCCCTCCTTCTCTTAACTAGATGCATAAGTATGTGCATCTATCTAGAAGCATTTCAAGATACATTTTTATGGATCTAGACTGATGTTGAAGGCTACTTCTTAGGGGGAGTAGGTAGAGATACTATTGGTTGGCATAGTCAGATGGAGCACATCCTATGATCTTAAGGGGGAGAATACAGAAAAATGAGAGTAGTAGAGATGATGCAAATACTTGTTGGTGTTGTTGCCCTTTGCCATTGATGTCAAAGGGGGAGAGAGAGTCCAAGTGATTGAAAAACCGTTGTGCAGAGAGGTGTGTGAAGAGTAAGAGCTATTTTTTTAGGGGGAGTAAGAGTTGCATTAGGTCTTTATGGTTTTTCAAAGAGTTGGTATTACGATCAATGACAAAGGGGGAGATTGTTAGAAACTTGTTGGTGTTGTCATTGATGTCAACTCCCAGCAAATGATTCACTTGGTTTCCAAGTTCTTTTGAGAAAATTTGATAAAAAAAGATGTGTTGTATGATAGAGGTACTCTCAGTATTATGCTCTGCATTTGTTCTTAATTGAAGATATGCCTATGTGATTTGGAAGTATTAATTAGAGGTGTTTGATGGTATTATATCCAAAGTTTCAGGTTCTAGATCATGCGGAAGTAGATGTGTTTGATAGAATATTTAACTGTGAAAAAAGGTGTCTGCGAGAAATGAGAATGCTTTGCATTTCTCTACATCATGTTTTTCTATCTTGTGGATCTAGGAGTGTGCTTATATTATCTGTATCTACCTTCCTTTGGTTTTTCTAGTGTTGGGATGCTCTGCAAGTTTAGTTCTTATGTTGGTGATCAATAATAGTGTGTCTTGATGTGCATAATGAAGACATTCTTTGATTCAGATGGTTGTGGCAGTGTATTAGAAGTTTTTGATGATGATGAGTATTCTAGGAAGGCGTGTGAATTCTTTGGAGTGTCTCTTTGGCCCACATAATGTTTTTGGACTTGGAGAAGCATGGATGTGATCATTAGCTCAAGCTTAGCTAACTTGGCATGCTAACGCTATTTACGAAGGTCCCTCAAGGATTGTAGATGTGATAAGAAGCTTGATGATACAAATTTGAGTCCTAGTTATCCCTTGACATAGTCCACTTTCACTTCTTTCCACCACGGAAGTGTTCAGTGCTGACCTAAGTAATGTTGCATGTGTGTAATGCACATGCTTCATTAGGACTAACCTAATTGAGATAGGTCTTGGTTATAGACTGTAATAATGGAAGATGAAGTTGAATGGAGAAAATTAGAGAAGATGATGTGAATGTGAATCAAGGGTAGTGAATTGTGTGTGAGCTTAAAAGCCCATGACTCTAGACTGCAGTGAGCATAAGGTGTCTACATTTCAATGTGACAGAAGTTACTGGAGGTAGTGAGCCAAAGGTTGTAGATGGCAAAGGGTGTCAGTGGTGGATTTCTCCTATTGCTTTGAGATAGTGAATCTCCTTGTAACAGATTTCTTCTTTCTTCTCTCTTCTGGGTAGTGAGCCCTTGGCAGTGAGACTTTCTTTAGTAGTGAGCCTTTTCCTCTAGGTAGTGAGCCTATTAATTTTTGTTTTTGTTATTCATATATATTGTGAGCTAATCCTCACCGTGGTTTTTCCCTTTTAGAGTTTACCATGTAAATCTAGTGTCCTTATGTGTTTGAATGTGTTTGCATTGATGCTTCATATGTTTACATTCTATTAATGCATAATAAGAGGTTGATGGGTAGAATTACTTTGAGGGTTTAATGTTTTAATAGACAACTGATTCATCCCCCTCTTAGTTTCCCTATGCTTTCTAACATCCTAAATAGAGAATATAGACTATAGAAGTTATATCCCCTATATTTTCCCACCAACCTTTTGCAACAATGAGCAAATTTATTTTATAGAATAAGGGAGCCCCTTACAATTTCTTAGATGAATGACACATACACTAAACCATAATAAGTTTGCAAGATATAGAAGATAAGAGTTGTTAAATTTATCCTATTAAACTATTGAAACAAATGTATCTTGTTTCAAATGGCATAATGACTGAGCGTGAGCAATTAGGTAGTTGTGGGGAGAGCTCATGAATTAATCTTCACCTGAGATGAGCTAGTAGCAACTACTCTCTATGAATGTGGGGATGAAGAAGACACCAGGTGTCTACCACTCATTCCCTTGACCTTGCGAATAGAGCCCCAAAAAGTTACCTACTTTTAGACCACCCAAATGTGATATTCTCCCTTTGTGATGCATCAATATGGAGGGGAAGAGGAACTAGAAAGGAGTGGCCTTGCCCACACATCTTATTTTTCCAATCAAAATTGGAAACTAGAACTTAAAATTCCTCTGCACTATCCAATGAGCAACTACATGCAGTTGGAGTGGTTAAGTAACAATGCCCATTCCCCATTAAGTTCCAACCAATGGAAGGTGAAATTTATGGAGCAGAATGGCCATCACAGAGATAATCCCCTCAATTTACCTGAACCCCCTATTCTAGAAGGAGATGGTCTCTATTTTCTTGTTCTTGAAAGCACTTGCAACCAAGAGTATTTTGACATCATTCTTATAAATAGATATAACACCTTAGGAATGCAGAAGACACCCATAACCAACATACTAAAAATGATAACCACCACGATACAAGATACCCTATTTCTTTTATAGCCAAAATGCATGAACCATCATTGAAGTCATAGAAACCAATCTACTTGCATTTCTATAAATGATCCTTATCCTAGGAAGCGTGCCACCCAAAAATGTTGGTGCTATCAACCACCTGATCAACTTATCAATCTTGAAAGGGAGAAAATCTCATTATATTCCAGATACATTGTCATATCACACATTTATGCACTAACCTATTGAATAATTTTTACAATGACTAATTATGGCTTAGAACACTTTCAAATTTGTTGACATGAGCAACATACCCATTATATGATAGTACCTTTATTTTCCATTATATATTTTCTTAGGCCAGAGTCCAAATTTAGTAACTTACCCATTTTCAACCTTACACATGACCTACTCGATCATGCTATCCATCATGAATGATTTGAAACCATTCCCCCAAGTCCTTTTCCATTTTGAAAATGTCATTTCAATCCCATCATTGCTATGAATTGGCTGCAAGGGATACTCTCTGCAAATCATAACTCCTTGAAATTATATTAACATCTCTGATTATTTCCTTCTTCTTGATACATCTTCATGCAAATGAGAAGTTGAATTGATATTGATCATATGCTCTACTTAAATGGTAGAGAACCATCATGTCTACATTAAGACCTCAAATAAGTAGAGCTATCATGTCATCTGTTAGCCATTCCTTGTTTTGAAGTTACTAAGAGCAACAATTTTAACTCTCAAAATCTCTAAGTGAAGGTGTAGATAGAAAGAGCATCAAATTTTAGCTAGGGTCACCTTTGGAAGCTTCTATTTTTTTGAAATGAGCAAGTTATTCCAACCGGATACCCAACCGAACATTCTAACTAGACATCCAACTGGACATGACATTGGCAAACCTAACAATCCACATTCAAATCCACATCTAGATGAAGATACCACACCATAGCATGTTGAAAAGGTTCCAGTTGGAAGCGGTCCTTTAAACACTTTAAATAACCTAGAAAATGTTCCAACCCCAACCCAAGTCTAAAATGTAGTTTAATTTTGTGAAACAAAGCAACACCTAACCCACTCTTCCAACTGGACATGATATTTGTAAATACTCAATATCTAGTTCATTTGGAAGATCCACATCCAGTTAGCATATAAAGAAATTTGTATCTAGAAATTTTCTCAATGAAATTATATACTAACCCAAACTTGATCTTCACAATGGACATGACATTTGGTTCACTTTGGAGATCCACATCTAGTTGGACTTTTCATGCTCAATAGCAAGTGTATGAATCATCATGACATCACATTCCAACCTAACATTTCCTGTCAAATATAACTATCTTGGTCAAACCTGACTTGATCAAACTAGACATATTAGTTCAATATGCACTGAATATCGAAACAAAACTTGATATCTAGCTAAAAACACAAGGAACACAACCAGATTTGGACATGAAGGCAAATTAATAGAAATATAAATAAAGGTAACTGGATACCCAGATATCTAGATGGAACGATGATCATAACTTAGCCAAAAATCATCATATTTTCACCAAATTTGAACTAAAGATACCCAGTTGGCTCCTTAACATGATACTCACCTTACTTGGGCAAAATTCTAACTGGAACCATTAGATTTTTTAACATATTTTCCTTAGGCAAATTTTGAGGAATTTTGACAAGACTTAGCAAATTTTGAGGCATGGAAAATATGAGTATCAACAGTGGCTCTAGTTGGGAATGCACATTCTAGAAAAAGGTGGCAAGGATTTAGAAAGCCTCTGGGATGCAATCCAACACACAAAAAATAACACAAAATGAAATACTTCACCATGGGCCATAGGCAAACATGACTACATAAAACAAAAACATAGAGAAAACAGGAAACCTAACTACTAAGCATGGAAAAAGTGAGTCAAAGCTCAAGAGAAATAATGTTTCAAGAACTATCCATGCACAGGTAGTTCCTGATACTCTTTGGTGAAACTCTTGAGGAAATAAGAATTTTCCCCATGGGTATTCAATATTGTGTAAGGGCCTAACCATAGGGAGTCAAACTTTCCATGTTTCCCTTTGTCTTGAGATCTTGCATTCCGTACTTGTACTAGATCCCCACATTCAAACCTTCTATTTGTTACCTTCTTGTCAAATAAATATTTGACCTTTTTCTACATCTTTGTATTGATATTTCAGTCTTTTCTCCTGTTTTCATCCAGTTTTGTTAGTTGATTCATCTTGCATTCCATTTCATCACTAACATCCTCATAATACTTTTGAACGAACTTATATACTGGCATCAAGTTATTTATAGGCATGTTTTCACTCATCCCATACACAAGTACATAAGGGGAACTTCCAATGGACTTCTTAATGGTCACCCTATCTACCCATAAGGCCAACCTAAGTTTTAAGTCCCAAGACTTCTTATTTTTCCCCAACATTCTCTTCATAATCTTCATTAGACTCTTGTTGTTGGATTCCACCTAACCATTTCTTGGAGGGTGGTATGGTAAAGAATGAGATAAATTTATTCTATAATTATTGTAGATATCCAAAAATTTTGTGGATCTAAAACACATACCATTATCAGTAATCAACTTGTTAGGTACACCAAACCTTGTAACTATGTGTTCCATAACAAAATTTATTACCACTTTGATAGTTTCTTGTTTAGTAGGGATTGTTGGCAATATGTGTTGTCCTTGATGTCAACACTTAAAATAAGGTCAACACTCAACTTGTGATGATGATACACCAGTGAGATATAGAGATGTAGTGAGATACAGTGGTGATGCTGATGGTTAGGGTTACTAGTATTTAGTGATATTCTCAAGGTTCATAGTGGGTTGTGTTGATGATTGTTTTTACACATTCATAACAAAAGTTAAAATTCACAAAATAAACCTAACTATCTTGAAAGATATGAAGAAATCAATTAGGATTACTTAATCCCAAGTCTCTGTATGGTCAGGTCTTGACCTGTTGGACAATTCAGTAGGTTGATGTGAAGCTGTAATATGCAAGGGGCCTTACTTGACTTAAAGTGATTTATGACTTACTGGACTTGAATTATGCAAATTGTTACAAATATCAACAAATTATCCATCTCTTTGCACAATTTTTCCATTGTATCTCAAAGCTTTATATGATTTATATTAACACAAGCTTTTCTTTTCAAATATTATGAAAATTGTCAAATATCAACTCAATTTATAATACTCTCTTCAAATGTAAGACAATTTCTTTTAGATTTCTGCGTTTAAGCTAAGTATTTCAAATGTTTGGGAAAAGTTAGAGAAATTCAAATTCAACATCATTTTACTACAAGATCTAAATGTTCTATCATGCACGTTATAAGAAGTATAGTAAACCTGATCAAATCAGCATACTAAATCATTAAATCCAAATGTCTTGGGTATTTTCATGAACATACATTCAAGATTGCAAGCTTTAAGATATATTATTTCAAATACAAAGAAAAGCCAGAAGACACTCTGAATATAGATGCAGAATTCTAGATTCATTTATATTCAAAAACACATAGTCATAGATGATTTACAATGTATGAATGACTCTTAGCTTCATTAATCAACTTCATAGAAAACTTACAATGCTTTACAAATACAATAAGAAAGCTGGACATTCCACATGTTCCTTAGTGTAGACACAGGTGACCTCCTCTAAACTAAAATACTCCTTTTACTCAAAGTGTTTCAGCAACTACAATTATCAGCTATCTTCTACAAATCCTTGTGTAAGTAATGTACAAGTAGAAAAGTTCCTTATATAGATTTTGAAACTTTTCCATGCTACGGCTACAAACTTCATCAACAGTTGAGATCCCTCTATTATTAATCAATGGTACACATTCATCTCTAACCATTTGCCAAAATATCTAAATGGCAACTTTTCCTTCTCTCAAAGGATGCTTTTCGAATCTTTCAAAAATAAGATTCCCCTTCCTCTTTGACTTCCTCTCGTTGATACTCTTTACTTGACTTTTCTCAAAACCATTGTTCACCTTTGTCTTTTCATTCTTTCAAATATGTTTTGAAATTATTTATTACACCTTCTACAAATGTGCGGTCCCCTCCTGGACTACTTGCCCATATGTATTCTTGCATTACAACTCCTTTTAATTTCTTCTCTTTGTTTTCTAATCTTTCTCTCTTCTTCTTATATTTCCTCATTTTAGCGCTTTCTTCTACCAACGAATCCATCATTTGTTTCCTCATGTATGCTTTGGGATTTTCAATGCATGGTGTAAATATGGCATTAAACTCTATTAATGCCCTTTCTAACCCATATGCTGGCACTTCCATACATTCATGCTCTAAGATTTTTTCTATTATCTTCTTGTGCATCCTAATCATTTCATCTACTTCTCCTGGATCTTGGGCGACTCTTATACATTTTCTGAGGTTATCTTCCTCAAACTTAAGTTCTAATCTTGTCTGTGGCACTTGATTTGCCAGTGAAGGGGTAATCACTCCTTTATTGATTAACTCTTCTACTCTCTCCTCAATTTCTGTCAATTGTTCCAACTCTAATTTGCATTCTTTCCTTCTGAATTTACAATTATGCACCAGTATGCTGCATTTACTCTTTTCTTTAGCAACTACCTCCCACCTTTTCATAGCCTACTTTATTACTTGCTCCCCTTCTTGCATAAAATCCTTAAATCACTCATCAAATACATTGGCTTTGAGCCTTTTATTTTCCATGTCCCTTATTTCTTCTTTAGATACCACTATTATGTCATTGGGCAGTTCTAGGACTATTGTATTGGGATCAAATATCCCTTTAATGAATTGTTGCAGTTGGACAATGTGTCCTTTCAAGTATTCCTACTTATCTTTGTCTTTTCTTAGCATCTCTGCTGTCACTTGGTGCATATCCTCCCACTCATTAATGTCTTGCTCCTGTGTAGTATGCCCAAGGTCAAAATTTAGTATCTTGTACTCTTCCAAGGATGTTTCACCTTTTGTTTTTTCTTTCTGTGGTATGGCTAGGTTCATCATTCTAGATCCATCTGGACCTCTCTATATAGTTGACATTGTCCTAGCCTTTCTTCTTTCTTTCCTTGGTGTGGTCTCCCCTAACAAACTCTTAATGTCAATTGGTACCAATTGTGCCTCTCTTTTCTTTCCTTATCTCTCTTCCTAACCATGCAAGAATTTCCTTGGTGCCTGTAGTTTTGACTTCATCAATTACTTCCTCTTGAAGTCTCTCTATTCCTACCTCTTCTTGTTGCTATTCTTCCTATTGTTGTTCTTGTTGTTGTTGTTGTTGAGGTGGTGGCTCTTGTTCCATGGGATCATTTTGCTGTTCTTTTGATTCACCTTCATTTTCTTCTTCCTCAATTTATGTATCTCCTCCATCCTCAGCCTCTCCTTTAGGACCTTCCTCTTCTGATGGTTCTTTTTCCTGATCTTCTTCTATATGTACTTTCTCTACATCTAGCATGTTAATTGCACTATGAAGTTGATTGATGTAATTGCACAAAGATATCAGTTACACCTTCTATAAAGGTGTGGTCCCCTCCTGGACTCTTTGCCCATATGTATTCCTGCATTACAACTCCTTTTAATTTCTTCTCTCTATTTTCTGATCTTTCTCTCTTCTTATATTTCCCCATTTTAGCGCTTTCTTCTACTAATGGATCCATCATTTGTTTGCTCATGTATGCTTCGGGATTTTCAATGCATGGTGTAAATATGGCATTAAAATATGTTAATGCTCTTTCTAACTCATATGCTGGCACTTCCATACATTCATGCTCTAAGAGTTTCTCTATTATCTTCCTATGCATCCTAATCATTTCATCCGCTTCTCCTTCTAGATCTTGGGCGACTCATACATTTTTTGAGGTTATCTTTCTCAAACTTAAGTTCTAATCTTGTCTGTGGTACTTGATTTGCTAATGAAGGGGTAATTACTCCTTCATTGATTAACTCTTCTAGTCTCTCCTCAATTTCTATCAATTGTTCCAACTCTGATTTGTATTCTTCCCTTCTGAATTGATAATTATGCACCAGTATGCTACATTTACTCTTTTCTTTAGCAACTACCTCCCACCTTTTCATAGCCTACTTTATTACTTGCTCCCCTTCTTCCATAAAATCCTTAAACCACTCATCAAATACATTGTCTTTGAGCCTTTTATTTTCCATGTCCCTTATTTCTTCTTTAGATACCACTGCTATGTCACTGGCCAGTTCTAGGACTATTGTATTGGGATCAAATATCCCTTTAATGAATTGCTGTAGTTGGACAATGTGTCCTTTCAAGAATTCCTATTTATCTTTGTCTTTTCTTAGCATCTTTGCTATCACTTGGTGCATATCCTCCCACTCATTAATGTGTTGGTCCCGTGTAGTATGCCCAAGGTCAAAATTTAATATCTTGTACTCTTCCAAGGATATTTCACCTTTTGCTTTTTCTTTCTGTGGTATGGCTAGGTTCGACATTCTAGATCCATCTAGACCTCTATGTATAGTTGACATTGTTCTAGCCTTTCTTCTTTCTTTCCTTGGTGTGGTCTCCCCTAACAAACTCTTAATGTCAATTGGTACCAACTATATCTCTTTATTTTCTCTCCTTATCTCTCCTCCTAACGATGCAGGAATTTCCTTGGTGCCTTCTATAGTTTTGACTTCATCAATTACTTTCTTTTGAAGTCTCTCTATTCCTACCTCTTCTTGTTGTTGTTGTTCCTACTGCTATTCTTTTTGTTGTTGCTGTTGAGGTGGTGGCTCTTGTTCCATGGGATCACTTTGATGTTCTTTTGATTCACCTTCATTTTCTCCTTCCTCAATTTTTGTATCTCCTCCATCCTTAGCCTCCTCTTCAAGACCTTCCTCTTCTGATGGTTCTTTTTCTTGATCTTCTTCTATATGTACTTGCTCTAGATCTGCCATGTTAATTGCACTATGAAGTTGATTGATGTAATTTCACAAAGATACAAAGAAGACATACAAACAAAACATACAAGAGAAAATACAAAGAAAAAGGTATGTATGCAGAATTAAAATAACGGTAAAAAAGTTTAAAAATGCAAACACTGTAATAGAAGGTCAAACTTTTGGAGCATTAATTGCTATAATTAATGTTGATTTAACACTCAAGAAGAGTAAAAATTAATGAGAGTTAGGGTAATTTCATTGTTATTTTGCTTTCAGATATACTTTGTTAACAGCTAAAAATTTGCAAAAAAGAGAATTGTTATGGTGGATTGAGCAGAACTCATCAGAGTGAAAGAATTATAGCACCTAGATGAAGGTAAAATGGTAAAAGTAAGTCAACGACCAAAGTCAAGTAGTCAAAGAAAATACAGGTATTTATCCTCAAAATGCTGTTACATTTCATTTGGGTAAATATCTATTAATTTCAGTAAAATGTAGGAATTTGTTCGATCCTTGTTTTAATTGTTAATTAAATGGGTAGGGATTAACAAACATAAAAGGTTAAAATAGAAAAGACAAATTGGGGTAGGGTAAAATGGTAAAAAGTAGAAATTCATAGTAAAAACCCTAGACAGGAAAGTAAAACAAAAGTTAAAAAATGCATGTTTCCATAGGATGGCCCTGAAATAGAAGAAAGATACAGGGGGTGAGGTGAAAAAAGAAAGGAAACCACAAAAGGAGATAGAGAAAGAAGAATTTCCCTTACACAAAGGTTATCCATCTTTAATCAGTATGAGTAGAGTGGGCACAAATACGAACATAGGAAATTATGACATAGAAGATGTATTACAGACAATTACTGTTGTGGATGCTTCACAAGATATGAAATGTATATGGGAGAGTGGATTATATAGGGCTACAGGTTTCCCACTGGCTATGGAGACCAGAGATTTGTGTTTGGACTGTGTGACTCTATATGATCTAGCTACCAGGAAGATTATGTTGTATGATAGGATTATTGCTGATTTAACCACAGAGGGGATTGCAAAGACATTCAGATTGGAAATTAATGAGAAAATGAGAGATATTGATATAGATCAATATAATGAAGACTTTCATACAAATGAAAGGGACTGCAAAGGTAAAATATTCAACAGTTGGTATAGCCCAGAAAATAAACCCAAGGCTGTAGCCAGGGTACACAAGAATTTGATGAGAATATACTTCAAAGAATAAATTTATTTGATGATCACCATGCTAAGTAGGTTGGTTGGACTAAGAGATGGCACCAAATGTGAACCATGGATGTTCACTGTTATTGAGTTCATAAGAGTAGGAGAAAAAGAGCAAGGGTAAATCCGCTAGGCCAAAGCAATAAGCACAACTATTTGGAAGCATACCATGTTGAGAAAGCAAAAGACGATGCCCTTTTATTTGTCTTCCTATGTGTTATACTCATGTGCAGCTGAGATTAGACTAAATATATATGGAATAGAAAGGGTTGGTACCCTAGGGAATGGTCTGGGTTAGAAATTAGTATATGAACACTACCCTAACCTACAAGAGGAAAATGCATTAAATTTTTTTGATTTAGTCAATGATGTGTTTTATACTTACATGGTGAGAGTTTTAAGAGAGGAACCTAATAAAAGACTATCTACAAGTGCAGAAGATGCAATTGGATTGCATAGTTCCTAGTTTATTCAATTTGAACATTTTATTTACCTAAGGATTGAAGGATTTGAAGGAAAGCCCTTCATGCTCCCACAATATCCTTCTGATAAACTAATCATTTTAGAATTTTCAAGACAAAATTTGAATGTTTTTAGAATGTATAAGAAGAAGTTCAATAGAGGAAATCTAAAGTTGCCTTGGGCTATTGGTAGGTACTTCTAATTTAGTGAGGAGCTTGCAGGATATTTAGAGCAAGAATTGAGATATTATGGCTTTTAGGAATTTGATTTAGCTAGGAGATTTGATTCTTTCCATAGGATCTAGAACTTTGTTGATAAAAAGTATAAACAACAGATACATATTGAAGATTTTTGGGTCGATTGAAAAAATGATAGGGAAGTGAGGAAAAGAGCTCATAAAAGATTAACCATTGAGCAAATCAGGTCCATAGGTGACATATATGTTCCCCCAGAGGTTCAAGAGGATGATAAACTATTGCATCATAGTTATGCAGAGGCAAGGCTGGCTCCTATTACAGAGCCTAATTGGTCACAACCTTGGAACACATCTCTAGACGTATCATCAAAACCAATGATATTGTTTTCAAAAACATGGTTGAAAGATAGAATTGAAGAGCTCAAGCCTAAAGGAAAAGATATCACGTATCCAAAGAAAGGGAGAAAAAGAAAAGGAGAGCCTAGTGAGGATCTTCAGTGCTTCTATGAGAAGAAAAGGAAGATTGTCGAGGCTAAGATTGTTGAAAAGGATAAGAATTCTACTTTAATGGATCCATATGAATTAGGGCTTATAGTAGCAGTGGCATCAGATACTTTTATAGATCCAAAATCACTAAGTCATGAAATTAGTGCAGAAGAGGCATAGACTGCCAAGGAAGTGGTAGGACAACTAATTAGAAAGGCAACACCAATAAGTTTATCAAAAGGTGAGACTTCTAAAAAAGGTGGTGTAGTTGGAGCACAAGAAGTAAGTGCAAAACTGAGTAATATACCTAGTACCTCCACTTCATCCAAACAAAGACAAACATATGTTCAAGTGAAAATAGAATTGGCTAGGGAAATGCAACAAGAGTTAGAAATTCACAAAGCCAAACAAACTATTAAGAATGTGCACATTGACAGTAGTGATAGTGGAGAAAGAGGAATGTATAAGGGAAAAGAGATTGAAATAGAAGAAGATTCTAGTGATTTCCTAAGTGAAGAGGAAGAGCAAAGTACTCAAGCTGAAATAGAGATTAAACAAGGCCTAGAACATGAAGAAGAAAGGGTATAGGAAGAAACAACAACAGTAGATCCATTCGGGGCCTTAGTATCCCCTGAAATCATCAAGGATGTGCAAGAGGAAGCACATAAGATTGAAGAAGCTGAAAGGGAAGTTGCTTCTGAGGAGACAACAAAAGAAAGCCATGAGAAAGCAACAGATGAAACAAAAGCTAGCACATCAGGAGCAGATATTTTGAATATGCTTAATATGTATGATGAGCAAAGTGAAGAAGAAAGAAATACAGAAAATATACAAGAACAAGAAAAGGTTGATGAGAAAGAAAGTGAAGATACAAAAGATAAGGTTACAGAAGATGAAGTTAAGAGGCCTAAACGTAAAGAAGAAACATAAAAGGTTGATGAGAATAAAGTTGAAGAACAAATAGAGAATATTAACATGCTAGATGTAGAGTAAGTACATACAGAAGAAGATCAAGAAAAAGAACCATCAGAAGAGGCTGAGGATGGAGGAGATACAGAAATTGAGGAAGAAGAAAATGAAGGTGAGTCAAAAGAATAGAAAAATTATCCCATGGAACAAGAGCCACCACCTCAACAACAACAACAAGAATAGAAACAGGAACAATAGCAACAAGAAGAGGTAGGAACAGAGAGACTTCAAGAGGAAGTAATTGATGAAGTCAAAACTGCAGAAGGCACCAAGGAAATTCTTGCATGGTTAGAAGGAGAGATAAGGAAAGAAAAGAAAGAGGTACAGTTGGTACCAATTGACATTAAGAGTTTGTTAGGGGAGACCACACCAAGGAAAGAAAGAAGAAAGGCTAGGTTATGAAAGAAGGGGTGCAAGTAATAAAGCAGGTTGTGAAAAGGTGGGAGGTAGTTGCTAAAGAAAAGAGTAAATGCAGCATACTGGTGTATAATTGTCAATTCAGAAGGGAAGAATGCAAATCAAAGTTGGAACAATTGACAGAAATTGAGGAGAGAGTAGAAGAGTTAGTCAATGAAGGAGTAATTAGCCCTTCACTAGAAAATCAAGTGCCACAGACAAGATTAGAACTTAAGTTTGTGGAAGATAACCTCAGAAAATGTATGAGTGACTCAAGATCTAGAAGGAGAAGTAGATGAAATGATTAGGATGCACAAGAAGTTAATAGAAAAAATCTTAGAGCATGAATGTATGGAAGTGCCAGCATATGAGTTAGAAAGGGCATTAACAGAGTTTAATGCCATATTTACACCATGCGTTGAAAATCTTGAAGCATACATGAGCAAACAAATGATGGATTCATTGGTAGAAGAAAGCGCTAAAATGAGGAAATATAAGAAGAGAGAAAGATCAGAAAATAGAGAGAAGAAATTAAAAGGAGTTGTAATGCAGGAATACATATGGGCAAAGAGTCTAGGAGGTGACCACACCTTTGTAGAAGGTGTAATAAATAATTTCAAAACATATTTGAAAGAATGAAAAGACAAAGGCGAACAATGGTTTTGAGAAAAGTCAAGTAAAGAGTATCAGTGAGAGGAAGTCAATGAGGAAGGGGAATCTTATTTTTGAAAGATTCCAAAAGCATCCTTTGAGAGAAGGAAAATATGCCATTTAGATATTTTGGCAAACGGTTAGAGATGAATGTGTACCATTGATTAATAATAGAGGGATCTCAACCGTTGATGAAGTTTGTAGCCATAGCATGGAAAAGTTTCAAAATCTAAATAAGGAACTTGGCTTCCTATACATTACTTACACAAGGATTTGTAGAAGATAGTTGATAATTGTAGTTGCTGAAACACTTTGAGTAAAAGGAGTATTTTAGTTTAGAGGAGGTCGCCTGTGTCTGCACTAAGGAATGCGTGGAATGTCCAGCTTTCTTATTGTATCTGTAAAGTGTTTTAAGTTTTCCGTGAAGTTGATTAGTGAAGCTAAGAGTCATTCATACATTGTAAATCATATATGACTATGTGTTTTTGAATATAAATGAATCTGGAATTTTGCGTCTATATTCAGAGTGTCTTCTGGCTCTTCTTTGTATTTGAAATAATATCTCTTAAAGCTCGTAATCTTGAATGTATGTTCATGAAAATACTTAGGACATTCACATTTAATGATTTAGTCTACTGATTTGATCAAGTTTACTATACTTCTTATAATGTGCATGATAGAACATTTAGATCCTATAGCAAAATGATGTTGAATTTGAATTTCTCTAACTTTTCCCAAACATTTGAAATACTTAGCTTAAATGCAAAAATCTAAAAGAAATTGTCTTACATTTGAATAGAGTATTATAAATTGAGTTGATATTTGACAATTTTCATAATATTTGAAAAGAAAATCTTGTGTTAATATAAATCATATAAATCTTTGAGATACAATGGAAAAATTGTGCAAAGAGATGGATAATTTGTTGATATTTGTAACAATTTGCATAATTCAAGTCCAGTAAGTCATAAATCACTTTAAGTCAAGTAAGGCCCCTTGCATATTATAGCTTCACATCAACCTACTGAATTGTCCAATAGGTTAAGACCTGACCATACAGAAACTTGGGATTAAGTAATCTTAATTGATTTCTTCATATCTTTCAAGAAAGTTAGGTTCATTTTGTGAATTTTAACTTTTGTTATGAATGTGTAAAAATAATCATCAATAGTTTTTGGCACTAGAAGGAGGGACTAATTGGAGTTGAAGTTGAATTCAAGTAAAGTTGGCTCATAACAGTGGTAGAGTGACTAGGTCTAGATCTAGTTCGGAGGATATCTTTGTGCAAATACTTGATAAAAGACAAAGTAAAGGTCCTTTAATTTGGAATCCTAAAGTATCACACATAGGAGGCTTGTCTAGAACACCTCCTAGATCACCTTTTAGCATCCATAACATTGTGAGTCCTGACAGTTCTTCATTTTGATCTTTAAATCTTGGTTCAGGTACTCCCAAAGGTCCTAGTCCTCCCAGAAATCCAAGTCCACCAAGAAATCCAAGTATTCCCCAAGGTCCAGGTCAAGCACAAATACCTACAATGGCTTACTTTAATGTTAATTCTCCTATAACATTCCCTGATTATCATGAGGTGCCAAAGAATCCTAAAAAGATTTGTCCTAAATATCAGTTACATCAGGATCCAGAAGATCACATTAGGATATTCAAGGAGGCATGCTTTAGAGCTAGGTTAGAGCATGAAGATGTTGTGTGTAGGTTGTTTCCTTACACCTTCAATGAGCAAGTTTCTAATTGGTATGTTAACTTGCCTAATGGTTACGTTTCTTCTTGGTTACTTATGGAGGAAGCATTTTTGTCTAGATTTAGGGGACCAATAGATCCTTCCACCTTATATCACAAATTGGTTGCAATTAAGAGAGGTGAAGGAGAACTGATTGACAATTTCAATGATAGGTTTCAGAAGGCCTAATCTAGGTTAGTAGCTACTTACACAGTGACTGATGATGCATTATTAACCATGTATTATGTTGCCTTAGATCCACTGACTACTATGTTTGTCAAAAGAAAGGTTGATATAAATACAATATCTAAAGCTTATAAGGAGGCAGCATCAGTAAACCAAGAAATGAGACAAACAACTTATAATCCATTTATTAATGGAGGAAATCATGGGATGCAAACTCAAGCACAACCTTGGAATGGAGTTCCTACACATAACACTCCACTATTAAATTCAATCCCTACATACACACTTGTGTATAACCCTGCCCCAATCCAGGCCATAGTCCCTTATACTGGTAACACTACCAATAATAATTGGAGTAATGGTCAGTCTTTTTTCCATCCTCCTCAGGACACCTTTGTGGCAAAGACACAAGAGGATAGGGAAGAAATCAAGGGAATTACTGCACATTTGAAAAGATTGACTACTAAAATGACACAACTGAGAAATGAAAATTTCTATGGTAGAAACAACCAAGGATATGACCAGAATTATAACCAGAGCCAAAACTAGAACTACAACCCAAACCATAACCAGAATCATAATCAGAATTATAACCAGGGTCAAAGTTCAAATCAAAACCAGAATTATGGTCAAAATCAGAATCATAATCTAGGACAATCAATGAAAAGCAGGGGACCGACTATAGATAACAGAGCCTAGGGTAATAATAATAGAAATTAGAATCAACCAAGACCTGACCATATAGAAACTTGGGATTAAGTAATCTTAATTGATTTCTTCATATCTTTCAAGACAGTTAGGTTCATTTTGTGAATTTTAACTTTTGTTATGAATGTGTAAAAACAATCATCAATAGGTTTTTGTGTTCATGATTGAAGGCCATGCTCGGATTAATGTCAAGACAAGGTGTATTGAGCATGCTTGTGGTCAACAAAAGCAGAGAGATGTGGTAATGTTCATGGTTGGATGTCATGGCTTGATCAGTGTCAAGTCAATTTGTTGGTCTAAAAGATGTTTTCATGATGATATATTAAGATGGGAAATAGAAGCACAAAGACGATTTCATGATGAAATATTAAGATGGGAATTAGAAGCACTAAGATGAATGATGATACATTAAGTTATGCTGAGGAGGAGATGTTGATGATGAACTGTGGCATGTTTTGTGATCCTTCATGTTATTTCCAAGGATGTATGTGCATTTATATGAAGACTTTGGCTTCTAAAAGTTGGTGAAGGTTTCTACCACAGAGAGTTGCCTAAAATATTGTCTGGTAAAATGCTCTACATTCCTCTGCATTTGAAGATATGGCCATGTGGTTTAAAAATTAAGTTCAGTATAATGTAAAGGTGCTAAATGCAAAGTTTTAGATCACTTGTCCCTCCATAGTGAAAGTTATGAGAGACAGAGTTTCGGTTTGTGCTCTGGAAAAATTAAGTGATGATGAAGACTATTTTGAATGATCCGTATTCCTCCACAATGATAGACATGGCTTTGCATGTTTGAGGATATGTCCACAACAATGTACGAGTGCATACATATGAGTTTTAGGTGTTTTGAAGATCCTCAAGCTTAGTTTTCAAATGATAGTTGTAATACAGACAATTCCGGATGCCTAGTTGTTCCCATGACATATGTTGATGATGTCCACCAACTTGTTGTGTCTTGAAATGATACATTGACTAATGTAAGATGGTCCTGATGATCTTACGTTGTCTCCTATTACTCTGCAAGGTGGTTTCCTACTCTCTTCAAAACTAGTTGTGGTTCAGAATGATGATATTTCTAGGCTATATCTCTGTTTAGCCAATTGAAGAATGTTGAAGGTTTGCACTACCATATTGTTGTTGTACAAAGTTCAAGAAGTGTCTGAAGATGATGTATAGGTACTATTGACTCATCTGGAAGAAGAATAAGTAATGATTTCTCATTCATGAATACCACCAAGATGAAATGTCTGTTGTGCCACAAGCTTCATGTATTCTTTCTTAAGGGCAACCTAGTTCAAATTTGTGTAACATTTGGATGTTATCCCTTGAAGAATGATGTTGTGAATGATGTTTAGGACCAAACTAAGCATGAATTGGGATCCACAAGGCATGTGGTGCCTTCTGGTGATGTTCATGTTAGGACTTGTGCTATGCATGTTTCATGTTGTGTTCTCTGGCCGACTTGTAAAATGTAATATTCTTGTTGCATTGGCTAACTTGTAATGAAATTGATGCAAGAGCATCCACGGTCAATGGCAATCTTGCATCACAAAAAATATTGTTATTTTAATTTGGTTTGTTTTTAATAAGGTTTATAGGCTTGGGAAATAATATTTTAATTTGCAACAAATGTAATTTCCCTTGGGTGCAATTTTAAATGTAATTTTCGTGGGATTTGACTAATTTTTTCATAAGTGAGGCTACCAAGAATCTTGGAATTGATTTCCAAGAGGTGGGGCCAAAAGATTTACATGCTGTTGCATGTCTGGGTCATTATTATGAAACCTAGTCTCAGTAAAATGGGCATAACTTTCTCATTTCTTATCGAAATTGCAAAAGTTAAAATGCTCTAGAAAGTTGGAAAGAAGGCACACAAAACCTAGAAACTAATTTAGAAAATCCTAAAAATTGAGGGAGTGATGATAGGTTGGAAGTGATGGGTTTTTCTTATGGATTTATGGAGGTTGTTTTGAGAAACCAATAATAGTTTTCTTCTCACACAATTTCTACATATTGAGGATCACTTGTTTCAGAGAGAGGGCTTTTGGATGAAGATATTTGCATAGCTAGATGCTACCAGTATGAGTCTAGATTGATGAAGACAAAATTTGTTACAAGTGTGGATTGTATCTCTCAGAAGCTCATATGCTTCCATATTTTGTAATGAAATTTTAGATTGAATAAATATTATTGTGCACATTTCTCTTCTTCTATTTGTTGTTCCATTTTATTTTCAACCTTCTTTTAGAGGCTTGTGAAGTATTTTTTGTAGATTTCTAAGGGAGAAGATTCTCTGTATCAATTGGTATCAGAGCTTAGAAGGTCTGAGAAAAAGAGAGTTTGGTGTTTGTGTGTCTGTGCTTGTGCAGGTTGAACAGAGAACATAGTTGCCAAAAGACTAGGTAGAGGAAAAGTGAAGAGACCTAAGTGAGGCAAACAAAAGTAAGGTTAAAGGGACTTGCTTGAAGATAAGATGGATTTGTTGAGAAAGTACTTGTAGGCTAGGGGTTCACAAAAGAAGAAGCAAGAAGAAAAAGAGAGGAAGAGGAAAGAGGAAAAGATGAGGCAAATAGAGGTTGAGAAAGAGATAAGAGAACTAAGGCAAGCTAGGGAAGAGATGAAAAAAGATATGGAAAGAATAGTTCAGCAGTTGCAAAGCTGACACTTATCAGTGAAGAGGAAGGTTACATGGCCCATCAAGAAAATTGTCCAAAGAAGAAGAAGACAAGCAAGGACAACAATGATAGAGGAAGAACAAAATCAATCTCAGACAGAGGAAGAAGTAAGCAATGAAATGGTGAGTACATCTATGACTATTTTGACATCAAGCATTGAAGAAGACATGGTAAACATAGTTGTGGATGAGTCTCCATGTCATTTTTAGTTATTTGAGTCTAATGTTCAAGATGAGCAAGTGGAAAGGCATGTTGATGATCAAGTTGTTATTGATAATAAGGTTGCTAATGAAGATGTTGTAGATTTGTTTGTCAATGAGGTATATGCAGATTTGCAAGGGTATTATGCAGATTGTGGTAATGGTGAATATGATGATAAATTGTATTCAAATGATGAATATGAATACATGGATAGTGGTAATACGACATATGAACAAGAACTAGAGTTTTGGAACCTTGAAGCTAAGAAGATGCTAAGTAAGAGGCGGTACAAGAAGAAGAAGAAAAAAGATCCAGGGAAAGTTGCAGAAATGAAGGATAAATTGTAGAAGAATTGGAAGACTAGGAAGGAGTAACTAGCATTCAATGGGACTTGAATTCTCTTTTCTCTAGGAGTCTAATGCAGGAGCATCCACAATCAATGGCAATCTTGCATCACCAAAAATATTGTTATTTTAATTTGGTTTGTTTTCAATAAGGTTTATGGGCTTGGGAAATAATATTTTAATTTGCAACAAATGTAATTTACCTTGGGTGCAATTTTAAATGTAATTTTTGTGGGATTTGATTAATTTTGTCATAAGTAGGTCTACCAAGATTCTTGGAGTTGATTTCAAAGAGGTGAGGCCAGAAGCTTTGCATGTTGTTGCATGTCTGGGTCATTATTATGAAACCTAGTCTTGGTAAAATGGGCATAACTTTCTCATTTCTTATTAAAATTGCAAAATTTAAAATGTTATAGAAAGATAGAAAGAATGTGCACAAAACCTAGAAATTGTTTTAGAAAATCCTAAAAATTGAGGGAGTAATTACAAGTTTGAAGTGACAGGTTTTTTGGTTGTTTTGAGAAACCAATAATGTTTTTCTTCTCACACAATTTCTACATATTGAGGATCACTTATTTGGGAGAGAGGGCTTTTGGATGAAGATATTTGCATAGCTAGATGCTGCCAGTATGAGTCTATTGGCATTTCAATTCATTCCTCTGGAATGCGAGTTGGAAACGGACAAATATGCACAGATAAACTGCTCTCCTATTGGAAGGAGGAGTTCCCTTTTTGCTGATGTTCGCTAAAAAGATAATTAAATAGAACTTCTCCTATCTTCTTTTTGATTCTTAGCTATGAGCACAAGGTTATAAAACTCTAAACACTACAGAAGAGGTTTTTTCCTTTTTTAAAACTTCTACTACAACTAGGCATAAACTAATGATGCTTTTAATCTCTTAAGTAAATTCAGAGTGAAGGGGATTAAAAGTGGATGAGAAAATATTGTTTTAACAAAAAAACTTAAGCAATTTTCTCTAGATTTACATCACAAGACTTATAGTACTTTAATGATGAAAGCTGAAATAAAAGTTACAAAAGCCACACATCTGACGACAAAACTTGATGATTCGAGATAAAATATAAGAGAAAAATAGGCATGAGACTTCTATTCAATATCACAAAGTTGATACAACTCCAAGATAGCATTACTGTAGCAAAAGGCAGGCATACCGCAAGTGATCAAACACTGGAGAATAGGTTTCAAAGAGTGAAGAAACACTTGAAATAACAAAATCTGTAAGCTAGAATAGGTACAGCAAATTTGTTATCACAAATGTTGATTACATATAATGGGCAAGGATTCCCTTATTTATACTAAAATTAAAGGAGTAGGGAACCCTAAAATCTCTTTGATTAACCCTAACTTGCCAACTCGCAAGCTTTATTACTATTCTAAGACAAAGATACAATAAACAAATGCTTTAAAGTGATTTGCTTTAAAGCAAAGAAAATTCCAACTAATACAAAGGGATTTCTTTCTAAATATAGAATGGATGATCTTAGGATGAAAGCAAATGCTTTAAAAGAAAAAGCATCTATTTTAAAGCTACTTTGTTTTGAAATGCATCTTCATCAACATTCTTGCTTTTTGGTGATGTCATCCATTGATATTCTGGGAAACAATATCTTCTAAAAAGTGAATGACTGCATCTCTGCTAGGAACACTGATACTCTCTAGAATGATATTCTAATTCTCTAACATTTCTTCATCATTTGCAACCATCTAAATAAATTCACGAACTTCACCCATAGCCTTGTCAAACTTCACTGTCATTGCGGCAAAATGACCCATCTTGCCGGCACTGATATCATCATTAAAATTGTTGCAAATGAGAGTCTAGAACTCTGCTTGCACTTCCCTGAGATCATAAAGGGTACCATCTTCTTTTTCATACGAACACAGGATTTGAGAAATAAAAGATTTGACGAACTTGAGGACGTTGACTACCTTTTCTTTCCATTCTATCAACTCTGAAATTATACTGTCATAAGTTTTTACTGTGAAAAGATATTGCACTTTCCAAGTAGAAATTGTCTTCTTATCATTAGCTAAATCAATAGAATCAAGTGCAATCTTCAAGTTGGAGATAATGATCTCAAACATCGGTCTATTTTCTGCCATGATCTACTACAATCCCTAGATGCCTTGGCATAAATCATGAGCGTTGTACTTTAATTGATAAAACTCTGAAAGTACAACTCTCCCTTTAGTCACAAATTCTTCCACCCAAATACTCATGTGCCTCCCATAGAGAACCAACTAACTGAACTGCTGCTGATCGACTGGTGATTCAAGATTTAGTGGAAGGAATAAATCATCCTATGATGTGCCATGGAAAAGGTTGGAAATATACTACCACAAATACCTAACTTTAGCCTTGAGAGCTGCTTTATCTTCCTCATCTCTCAACACCCTTTCCTTCAGATTATCCACTGCAACCTCAAAGAGATTTACATCTGTATGGCAAGTACTTCTACCAAGGTTAGCTTTGACAACCGTGAAGTCATCAACCTTGATATCATCAGCACTTCTATCTTCTTGTGGTGTTGCAGTTTCAAGGATTATTTCTCCATCCACATTCTTCTCAATGCGAACCTACTTCAGCTTCTTGTCTAGCGTGTCTTGGTAGATGCTTTTAAGCTCTGTTAAATCCAGCTGATATGAGCACTTTCTCCTCTTCCTTCCCAGAACGTTTTCAAGCTAGGATGAGCCATCTTCTCTTAGAAACTCGGTTCTAACCTTATCAGCTCTTAATGAATCAATATGCTCATCAGAGTTATGAATTGGCAAATCTAGCTCTAAATCTATGTGAATAGGAGAAGTGATCGGTGAAGAACAAGGAGAGACATGATTTGAAGGTAACGCTTGAACATGCAATGTTGGTTCAACAAGAACTTCTGATTCAACTATTGGTTGTTCCAGATGGACATGAGTTGAAGACTCATCCTTTTTCCTCTTTAACTTAGCCATTTTTGTTCCCTCTAGAAGAACACTCATAGCTTTTACCCTTCGTTTTGCCTTGGAAGTGGAAGGTTCTAATGGTTGTACAACTAGTGGCTCTACTACCGGAATATCATCCTTCTGCTTAGTCTTCAAGAATATCAAACTATTTTTAACCACTCGACTCATTCTTTCCTTAATGGAAGTGTTCTCTTTTACTGACCAATTAACTGGTGACAATGGTTGTTGCTCAACTTGGTCCCTAAAATATGTGGGAAGTAGAACTTCACCACTCTCTGTCAAACCCTCTATATCTTCTGTTAGGATATTAGACATCTACTAAAGAGTAAACCTGCTATAACTACGTTCTCACACTTCAAACTCATCAGCACAATTAGCGCAGAAGTCTTCAACTGCATGCTTATGCATACAATTTTGACCTAGATGTGATGCAAAAACACCACGAGGATCATATGAAGACCTCCTGTCAAAAAACTTATGACCATATCTAGATGATTCATTACCAATTGCCTTGGCATCTACTCCAGATCTGCATCTGTAAATACTCATCCCAAGTGGAAAATTTAAATCTACCTTGTGTCTACTACGCAAAAATTTATGAACTTCATAGGCTTGCCTCAAAAATCCTATAAATGCTATTTCATCTGTAGGATATCTCAGCAACATGGCTGGCTCTCCTAAAAAGCCATATAATCTAATGTAGGATAAAGTGGGAAACTGAATAAACCAATCAGCCCATTTTGCCACTGCTATTCTAGCATCTGTTGAAAACCGTATATGTAACTCATTATCTATATTTCACACTGCATGCATCAGGAATGCATCATTCACTTGCCTATAATGTCATTCAACTTGAGAAATTTCTAACTGCGAGAAATGGTGAATACCCAGAGTTCCAACAACATTCAAACCTATGAATTGACCCTAAAAAGCCATCAAATACACAAGGTATGACATCATGTGGAATTCATGAGCCCTTTGAAAATCAAGTATTTGTTGGTGGAGACTATCACTGATGAGTGCCGACCAGTCATAAAATTTAGTTCCATCAACAATCTGGGACATGATGTAAAACATCCAAGGCTGGAACTTGTTAACATCTGCTTGACCCGTGATCTAGCTTAGCAGAGTAATCATTATTGCATGTTCTTCCTTGAATTCTCCACATCCAACATTCTTTGGCATGGCATTCTACTTCTCTTTTAACCACATCTGACCATTCTGTTTCATGTATTTTTCTTTATCATTGTTCCAAACTCTCTTGTATTCTTCAATTGAAACATTTAAGTTTTCTCTCCAAATTGGTATTGTAAAACACTTCTCAATGTCATTCGGCCTTAGGCTATAGAGCACACGTCCATCTCTTGATTGGATTTCTCTTGTGACTGAATTGTAATGCATCATGCAAGCAATTACAAACTCAATACTTTGCACTGTGACGGGAATGAATGCTGCTGCAAACAAACTGGAGTGTCCTATATTCCTGATAGCATTGTTTCCTACATCTTCCAAAGAATGTAAATTGATCACTAGAAGTACTTTATGCAAGTCTGTTTCACAAGTTCTCAGGTAATCGTGAACCAACGTCATTTTGGCTTGATTTATGTTGGAGAGTACTGCATATTGAAAGATTTGTAAATTGACTAGGAACACGCCTATGTCAGAAAAATCTTGGACAAATGGCTGAAAAATATTTGCTGATTTTTAGAAAAAAAAGAGTGTGAGCAAAAAAGCTAGCACATGGGTTTTGTAGGCAATTATGTTTTGAAGCAACCCAAATTGTCAAATTTTGAAAAAGTGGAGACTTTCCCAAAAAAATAGCAAAAAAGTAGATTCCTGAAAAAAAGCAAAACTCCCAATCTTCAAGAGGATGAAATACTGGATGGACCCATCTCAACTAAAACTGAAAAAACTTCGGTCCAAATTCTGAAAAATGATCCCCTCGAAAAAAGGACCCTGAAAAAGTGAGCCTCCCTATTTTCTCAACCTGAAACTATGAAGAACGCTGAAAAAGAACTTTGTTTGGGTCTTCGAATCTTCATTGAAAGAAAAATAAAATTCCTTCCTCTGGATGCAACCTGCAAAAGATAATGAAATAAAGAAACCAAATGCTTGTCTTTATAGATCTTTAGGGCGAAAAAGTAGTTTTATTTGTGAAAGAATAAAACTTGGATCTCATCCATGAAGAAAGCAACTTTTAAAGCACAAATCCAAGTGGATGTCTTCGAATAGGAAGAATCCCTATTTTGTAGCTACCTATGGATTCATGTGTAAGATGATGAAAAATATCTTCTTTTGATGATGTCATCGAACACGCAAGTTGAAAGAAGTGCTAGCTAATTTTTCTTCATTTTCGACACTTCTACAATCATTTTGACTCAAATATGGCATGTCTCCGACTTCAACAAGGTGGAAAAATGTCACCATTGATTGAAAAAGCTGACTGATCCTAACATTTTGGAGACCTATCAACTAAGATTCCATACCCAGCCTCCGACTGATGATCTGGTATCGTTTGACCAAGTTTGACCTCTTGAAAACTGCCAATGGATGAAAATCAGGAAACAACTATCAGGAAATGCTGGTAGATCTAGAAATTTTCTAAATCTGGGCAAGTTGGGCACCCCAAGTCACTTGGGGTGCTTGGATTCTCCAGCCTTAGCCATTTTTTCAAAAATTGCAACTTCTTCAATTTCTCAATTTATGTGCACATTCTAGTGGATGATGACCCCTGTTTGGCTATTGCTTTCTATCTACTAGGACAAAACTAAGTCTAATGATGTAGCTGATAGGCAAGCCTAATGAAAACTGAGATGACTGTACTCTTTATCTGCCTCGAGAAATGTACCAAACTAATTTGCTCGAAACTAGACTAAGCTGATAGAGAGAAATTCACATTTTTCAGAAAAAAATCAGAAATAAACTAATTCTAGTGAGTTTGGGTGCCCCAAGTCACCTGGGGTGCCTATCTTTAAATGCCTTAGAAATTTTTAAAAAAATTCAAATTTTATACCATTTCTCATTTTCCGTGCCAACAACCTCTGTTTGATCTTCATTTTCAGTTGTCCAGATGATTGTTGAGGTGGGATGAAGGGTGATCTAAGAAGCCTGAACATATCTGTGATGAAATCCTTGCTTTGATTGATGTTTGACTAAGTTTGACCAAGTTTGACCAACTGGAAACAGGCTGACAGAAGCATTTTTTATGTTTCTCAAAAAACATGAAAAAAAAACCAACAATGGAGAGGTTGGGCATCCCAAGTCACCTAGGGTGCTTGGTTTGTGCAGACTTCACCATTTTCCTAATTTTCCAACCTTCAATTGCAATTTACTCTGTTTCGCATGCGGACAACTGCTTCTCGATGTCGATTTTGGTAATTTGTCGATCAACTGCCACTAAATGGTGAATGAAATGCATAGCGTAGGTACATCTAATGATTTTTCTTCTTTTTCAAGATTTGATGATCAAAATGACTGCTTTTATGCCCACCTGAACTGACTGACGGACACACTTATCACATTTTCTTGAAAAATGTGAAAAATTCTATCTTTGGTGGGACTGGGTGCCCCAAGTCACTTGGGGCACTTGAAATGTCATGCCTTAGAAATTTTTTGTGATTTCTAGAATTTCATCTTACCTCAGATCCATCCTGCTCTGTTCTATGTGCATCATTGAGTCAACGACTGTTCGTCGGCTCTGCATCGTTGGAACGATATTAAAAACCTAAAAATGAGCTCTGGCAGATGAACTTCCTTTGCTGACGACTTCAGAGCTCATGCTTCACCTTCTAAAAAAGTAGAATTGACCCAGTAGAGAAAACTTGGTCATTTGCAGATTCCATCTAGACCATGTCGATCATGAAGCAAAAATGATTAATGAGAATCAAGCACGACACCTGAGTCAGAGATTCTATTTTTAGAAAGTTTTGCTAGCATCCATATCTCAAGAAACCCAAAAAACCTAATTTGACATCTATTTTTAGAAATTTTGCTTTTTTGACTTTTTGACAAAATTTTTTCTAGACTTGTTCAAAATGCCTTAATGAAGCAAAATTTTTGATTGGGTACAACAATTGGCTTTGTTTGGGGACCATGGCGGATACTTACGGCATAGGAGAACTGAGAATCTCTGGACTTTAAAAGCTTGGACCAATGCCTCATCAGTTGGGCAATAGAGTCAGGACACTTTCCTAATCACCTAGAACAAGACTTTTCCCTATATCACCTAAAACTAGACTTCCTAAAATCACTTAAAAGTTGGAACTTTCTAGAACATAAAGAACACAACTGTCACATTACAAAAGGGGAAAAATATTACGACATAACGATCACATTACAGAAAGGGGAAACACATTACGAGAACAGAAAGTGTTTCACGCACTCTATTTTCTGAGTGAGGATGAGATGAAATTAAGACTATCACATAAAACCATCAATCGACTCAGGAAAGTAAGAACCATCTCTCTTTAGCTGCGAAGATTGTCTTGGTAGCACAAAACTTTTCTTTCTCTGCAACATCTCCTCAAAAAGCCACGTTTTAGGAGGGTATTCACGTTTAGGCCGTTAGAAGTTTATGAGGAAGTGGTTGATATGCCAGAGATTAGGTGGAGCATCTTCTTCTAAAGAAAGCAACCTCTACAATAGGTGAAGGTACAAAACCTCCTTCTGAAGATATGTAGGAAAGTCTTGTGGCCAAAGTATATCTATGGGAATGGTTATCACCACATATTGAATATGAGTTTCATTTATATCTTATACACACACAACTTTGAACTCAGTGAATGCATCATCTTTTGGAAAAGGTGTCAGTTGTTCATACATGACTCTCATTACTGATTCTTGGCTTATAGGATCCACAACTATGGTTGCCCACTTTTCTAGCGTTTCAGGAGCTTCTTCTTCTTCATTGGTTGTGTTTTCATCCATCCACTCTCCAGAGTCTGATGAATCATCAAGATCTGAATGCTCAAACTCTTGATCATTATCGATAACATCTGCACCTGATAGCTCACTTTCCCATTCATTATCTTGAATATCATTACCCTCTGTAGAGTAATCCTCTTCAATGCAGATATCCAGCATTGTTCCATCTTCAACATTCATGTATCTTTCTTCTTCTGGTAAGTAAGTGGAATCAAAGAGAGATCCATTTGAGTTATATGCTTCTTCTTCATCTTCTTGATCAATCTCACATACGGAGTATCTCACAAAAAATCTGTCAAGGATTTTTTACTTTTCAATATCATCCTCTTTAGTGACCAAAACTAAATATTCCATGAACTCCTCTTCTCCATAGACTTCTTAATATGTTGCATTCCGCATTGGTTGCATAGTATTAGTAAAGCCTTTTTCTTGTACAGGTTCATTGACAGATTCAATATCGTCCTTTTCACCAGTGTGTATGAAAAATTCTTGAGACACAGGTGAAGATGGGCTATATTGTAAAGAAAAGTCTGCAGTATCTTTTGTTGAAGAATCACTTTCCCACTGATGTTGAAAACAATTTAGATCTGATGATGAATTTTCCATATGATTTCTGATTCTAAAAAATTCTTCCAAGAAGAAATCATCTTCAAAATGAAGATCATGTTCTTGCTCCAATTGCAATGCTTCTTTGGTCTCTTCTTTGGATGTATCTGACACAGGTTGTTCAAACCATCCTTCAAGAGATGAGAAAAACAAATCTAATTCATCATTATTTTGCTCTTGAGAAGATTGTCACACTTCTTCTTCCTCAAAGAAAGTTTGTAAGTTGTACATTTCTACGGATTCTTCCTTTGATTCCTTAACCGCATAGATAACTTCCTGATTCTCTTCAGTTATCTCAGATAGCATAACATATGTACCAGGACCCGTTTCTTGATATAGCACTTGTGCTTGAGGATCCTAAGATTTCACCACAGTGAACCGTGACTTGGTTTTAGGTTCCAATTTGAAACCTCCTTTCTTTAAAGGAATGGTTGCAGATGACCAATCTAATTGTATTTCTCCTCCAAGATTTTGCAGAAACTTTTACTTAGCAGCATCCCATAGCTAGCTGGAATGTCAGCTACCAAGATAGTCATCATTATTTTCTTTTTGGGGCAAGCTGCCAATCACACTTGAGCATCCTTCAATTGTCCAACTAATGGCACTGACTTAGACTCAAGAGAATAACACTTGTCATGTGTTTTAGTGCATGAGAGTCCCAAGACATTCATCACTTGCAAAGGCATGACATTGTCCGAGGCTCCTGAATCAATGATACAATTGCTTAATTTATAGCCTCCTTTATACAAAGATATATAGAAAGGCTTGGGCTTCTCTCCTCCTGGAACAAAAGATTCAAGCAGTGTAGGTTGTATGCCAGTCTCTTTCTTGACATACTTAACAATTCTATCCAGCTAATCTAGATGATCCTAAAGATATTCCAGCTAAGAAATCTTCACTTTTGTCTTCATCATGGAATCCACTATATCAAAATTCGCCAAAGACAAATCTTGAGCAGTGTTGAAATTTTCATGTGGTGTTTTAACATTGGAAGTGGAAGCCACCTCCTTCCCCTTTTCTTTTGATCTTTGCTTATCCTCTTCTTCTTTCTGTGCTTTGAAATGTTGAGCACGTGTAAACATAGGCATTAAAAGATTTTCATGATTCACTGCAAGAGAATATTGACGAAGATCCTCTTGTTCTTCATTTATTATAACAGGTTCATTCTGGAAGTATCTCATAGTAGACTCGCCATCGAAGTTGTCCATCTGTGGTAAGACAACATTCACACTTGGGGAAGGGACAATTCTTGAAATAGGTGCAGCATCAACATATCCCATGATTTGATTCATTCTTAAATTTTCAGGACATGTGGCTCCAGTATGTGCATCAGTCTCATGAAAGGAACAAAACACTATATTTTGAGTAGCATCAAGTGCTTGTCTTGGTGGTGGTGCTGGTAACCTAGGCTTGCAGTTATTGAAAGGCTAAAAATTGTTCCTTTTAGGCTGATATGGTTGCTGTGGTTGGTACTATTGTTGTGGTTGGTATTGTTGTTGTGGTGACTGATATGGTTGTTGCACAAGTTGCCCCTGAGTAGGTAACTATCTCTTCATCATAGTCACTTCATTTGCTACCTTATGTAGCAGTGGATCCACAGAACTCTGAACAAGAGGCCTGATTGAATCCGTCTTCATCTTGCCAGAGGTAATCATGTCATCCTATAACTTGATGGCATTTTATTATGCATTAGATAATTCTGTTTCATTAGCTGATCTCAAAAAGAAGGCTATCTCAGAAGGAAGAGCGTTAATGAAACTACTCAATAGAATTTGTGGAGATGGATTAAGTGTGTGAGAAAGACATGTAACTAGGTGATTCAACCTTGCCACAAACTCCCTCATCAGTTCATTATTTTTCATCTTTGAATTTAAGAGTTGGGCAAACAATCTGTGACCGTCTTCGGCAAGCTTGAACCTTGCCAAGAATTTCTCACTCATAGTTGCCCAACTTGTAATGATGCCTAGTTCCAGATGATTAAACCAGTCAGCAGCATTTCCCATGAGAGTCTCAATGAAGAGATGCATAGCAACATCCTCATGTGATACATGCAAAACGGCACAAGCTGTTGTGAATGTAGAGATGTGTTCATTGGGATGTTGAGTTCCATCACCGTGGAACCAAGGAAAGTACTTTCTTGACCCCTTTGGTAACTCATGATGTGCTTGCAGTGCCAAAGGTCTAATGTTATTACCCCAAGGCAATGGGGGTGGTCACCTCTGATTTGAATCATTGTGATTGTTATTATTTGCATCACCCATTGCTCTAGGCTTGATTACTAGTTCTTCTTGAGGTTCTTCCTGCTTGACTTTAGGAACTATCTGAACTTCAGGAACTATGTTGGATGCCTCTCCAACTTCTGTAGGATCAAGAGCTTGGAAGAAAGGATCCATAGCACCACCTTTTCCCCTTCTTGAATAAACCCTGTGAGCCAGGATTATCTACTACCTCGCGGGAGGTGGTAATACTAGTCTTCCTACTACAAGATCTGCTTTGTGTTCTTCTTAGTCAAGGATAGCATCCATGTTTCTCCACTGATCAAGACTTTCCTTTTGCACAAATATGAAACTCCTTAGGCTAATAATGATGTCCATTTTCTCTCCTTCCACGTGTACAAGATTTGCTTGAATAGTAGGTGGTGTAAGATTTGGTTGTTGAACTGGAGCAAAAGGATGTCAGAGATTCATTCCCATGACATAAGCCTAAGCTTGCTTGAAGTTTTATGCCTCGTGCCCCACAGTGGGTGCTAGAAAACTGTTGGGCTCTGGAATGCGAGTTGGAAATAGATAGCTATACATAGATAAACTGCTCTCCTATTGGAAGGGGGAGTTCCCTTTTGCTGATGTTCACTAAAAAGATAATTAAATAAAACTTCACCTATCTTCTTTTAGATTCTCAGCTACGAGCACAAGGTTATAAAACTCTAAACGCTGCAGAAGAGGTTTTTTCTTTTTTTAAAACTTCTACTACAACTAGGCATAAACTAATGATGCTTTTAATCTCCTAAGTAAATTTAGAGCGAAGGGGATTAAAAGTGGACAAGAAAAGATTATTTTAACACAAAAACTTAAGCCATTTTCTCTAGATTTACATCACAAGACTTATAGTACTTTAATGATGAAAGATAAAATAAAAATTACAAAAGCCACACATCTGATGACAAAACTTGATGATTCGAGATAGAATATAAGAGAAAAATAGGCATGAGACTTCTATTTAATATCACAAAGTTGATACAACTCTAAGATAGCATTACTGTAGCAAAAGGCAGGCATACCGCAAGTGATCAAACACTGGAGAATAGGTTTCAAAGAGTGAAGAAACACTTGAAATAACAAAATCTGTAGGATAGAATAGGTACATCAAATTTGTTATCACAAAAGTTGATTACATACAATGGGCAAGGATGCCCTTATTTATACTAAAATTAAAGGAGTAGGGAACCCTAAAATCTCTTTGATTAACCCTAACTTGCCAACTCGCAAGCTTTATTACTATTCTAAGACAAAGATACAATAAACAAATGCTTTAAAGTGATTTTCTTTAAAGCAAAGAAAATTCCAACTAATACAAAAAGATTTCTTTCTAAATATAGAATGGATGATCTTAGGATGAAAGCAAATGCTTTAAAAGAAAAAGCATCTATTTTAAAGCTGCTTTGTTTTGAAATGCATCTTCATCAACATTCTTGCTTTTTGGTGATGTCATCCATTGATATTCTGGGAAACAATATCTTCTAAAAAGTGAATGACTGCATCTCTGCTAGGAACACCGATACTCTCTAGAATGATATTCTAATTCTCTAACATTTCTTCACCATTTGCAACCATCTAAAGAAATTTATGAATTTCGCCCACAGCCTTGTCAAACTTCATTGTCATTGTGGCAAAATGACCCATCTTGCTGGCACTGATATCATCATTAAACTTGCTACAGACAAGAGTCTGGAACTCTTCTTGCACTTCCCTAAGATCATACAGGGTACCATCTTCTTTTTCATACAAACACGGGATTTGAGAAACAAAAGATTTGATGAACTTGTGCATGTTGACTACCTTTTGTTTCCATTATGTCAACTCTAAAATTATACTATCATAAGTTTTTACTATGAAAAGATATTGCATTTTCCAAGTAGAAACTGCCTTCTTATCATCAGCTGAATCAAAAGAACCAAGTGCAATCTTCAAGTCAGAGATAATGATCTCAAACACTAGTCTATTTTCTGCCATGATCTATTGTAACCCCTGGATGCCTTGATGTAAATCATGAGCGTTGTACTTTAATTGATAAAACTTTGAAAGTACAACTCTCCCTTTAGTCACAAATTCTTCCACCCAAATATTCATGTGCCTCCCATAGAGAACCAACTGACTAAACTGCTGTTGATCGGTTGGTGATTCAAGATTCGGTGGAAGCAATAAATCAGCCTGTGATGCACCATGGAAAAGGTTGGAAATATACTGCCGCAATTGCCTAACTTCAGCTTGATAGCTACTTTATCTTCTCCATCTCTCAACACCCTTTCCTTCAAATTATTTGCTGCAACCTTGAAGAGATTTACATCTATATGGAGAGTACTTCTACCAAGGTTAGCTTTGACAACCGTGAAGTCATCAACCTCAATATCATCAACACTTCTATCTTTAGGCGGTATTGCAATTTCAAGGATTATTTTTCCATCTATATTCTTCTCAATGCAAACCCACTTCTTTAGCTTCTTGTCTAGCGTGTCTTGGTAGATGCTTTTAAGCTCTATTAATTCCAGCTGATATGAGGGCTTTCTCCTCTTCCTTCCTAGAATGTTTTCAAGCCAGGATGAGCCATCTTCTCTTGGAAACTCAGTTCTAACCTCATCAACTCCTGATGAATCAATGTGCACATCAGAGTTACGAACCGGTGAATCTGGCTCTAAATCTATGTGAATAAGAGAAGTGATCGGTGAAGGAGGAGAGACATGATCTGAAGGTAATGCTTCAACGTGCAACATTGGTTCAACAGGAACTTCTGATTCAACTACCAGTTATTCTTGTTGGACATGAACTGAAGACTCATCCTTTTTCCTCTTTAACTTAGCCATTTTTGTTCTCTCTGGAAGAACACTCATAGCTTTTACCCTTCATTTTGGCTTGGAAGTGGAAGGTTCTGATGGTTGCACAACTGGTGGCTCTGCTACTAGAATATCATCCTTTCACTTAGTCTTCAAGAATATCAAATTGTTTTTAACCACTTGACTCGTTCTTTCCTCAATGGAAGTGTTCTCTTTTACTGACCAATTAACTGGTGACAACAGTTGTTTCTCAACTTGGTCCCTGAACTATGTGGGAAGTAGAACTTCACCACTCTCTATCAAACCCTCTATATCTTCTGATAAGATATCAGACATCTGCAGAAGAGTAAACCTGTTGTAACTGTGTTCTCGCACTTCAAACTCATCAGTACAATTAGCCCAAAAGTCTTCAACTGCATGCTTGTACGTACAATTTTGACCAAGATGTGATGAAAAAACACCATGAGGATCATATGAAGACCTCCTGTCAAAAAACTTAAGACCATATTTGGATGATTCATTACCAATTGCCTTGGCATCTGCTCCAGACCTGCATCTATAAATACTCATCCCAAGTGGAAAATTGAAAGCTGCCTTGCGTCTGCTATGCAAAAATGTATGAACTTCATAGGCTTGCCTCAAAAATTCCATAAATTCTATTTCATCTGTAGGATATCTCGATAACATGGCTAGCTCTCTTAAGAAGCCATATACTCTGATGTAGGATAGAGTGGGAAACTGAATAAACCAATCATCCCATTCTACCATTGCTATTCTAGCATTTGTTGAAAACTGTATATGCAACTCGTTATCCATATCTCGCACTACATGCATCAGGAATACATCATTCACTCACCTATAATGTTGTTTAGCTTAAGAAATTTCTAACTGTGGGAAATGGTGATACACATGTTGAATACCCAGAGTTCCAACAACATTCAAACCTCTAAATTGACCCTGAAAAGCCATCAAATACACAAGGTATGACATCATGTGGAATTCATGAGCCCTTTGAAAATCAAGTATTTGTTGGTGGAGACTATCACTGATGAGTGCCAACCAGTCATAGAATTTGATTCGATCAACAATCTGGGACATGATGTAAAACATCCAAGGCTGGAACTTGTTAGCATCTGCTTGACCTGTGATCCAGCTTAGCAGAGTAATCATTATTGCATGTTCCTCCTTGAATTCTCCACATCCAACATTCTTTGACATGGCATTCTAATTCTCTTTTAACCACCTCTGACCAATCTTTTTTCGTTATTTTTCTTTATCATTGTTCCAAACCCTCTTGCATTCTTCAATTGAAATAGTTAAGTTTCCTTTCCAAACTAGTATTGTAAAACACTTCTCAATGTCATTCAGCCTCAGGCTATAGAGCACATGTCCATCACTTGATTGGATTTCTCTTGTGACTGAATTGCAATGCATCATGCAAGCAATTACAAACTTGATACTTTGCACTGTGATGGGAATGGATGCTGCTGCAAGCAAACCAGAGTGTCCTAGATTCCTGATAGCATTATTTCCTGCATCTTCCAAAGAATGTAAATTGATCACTGGAAGTACTTTATGCAAGTCTGTTTCACAAGTTCTCAGGTAATCATGAAGCAATGCCATTTTGGCCCTGATTTATGTTGGAGAGTACTGCATATTGAAACATTTGAAAATTGACTAGGAACACGCCTATGTCAAAAAAATCTTGGACAAATGGCTGAAAATTATTTGCTAATTTTTAGAAAAAAGAAGAGTGTAAGCAAAAAAGATGGCACATGGGTTTTGTAGGCAATTCTGTTTTGAAGCAACGCAGATTGTCAGATTTTGAAAAAGCAGAGACTTTCCTGAAAAAGTAGCAAAAAAAGTAGATTCTTGAAAAAAGAAAAACTTCCAATCTTCAAGAGGATGAAATATTGGATGGACTCATCTCAACAAAAACTAAAAATCCTTTGGTCTAAATTCTAAAAAATGATCCCCTCAAAAAAAGGACCCTAAAAAAGCGAGCCTCCCTATTTACTCAACCCGAAACTATGAAGAACGCTAAAAAAGCACTTCGTTTGGGTCTTTGAATCTTCATTGAAAGAAAAATAAAATTCCTTCCTCTGGATGCAACCTGCAAAAGATAATGAAATAAAGAAGCCATATGCTTGTCTTTATAGATCTTTAGGGCGAAAAAGCAATTTTATTTGTGAAAGAATGAAACTTGGATCTCATCCATGAAGAAAGCAACTTTTAAAGCACAAATCCAAGTGGATGTGTTCGGATAGGAAGATTCCCTATTTTGTAGCTGCCTATGGATTCATGTATAAGATGACAAAAAATATCTTCTTTTGATGATGTCATCGAACATGTGAGTTGAAAGAAGTGCTAGCCAATTTTTCTTCGTTTTCGACACTTCTACACTCGTTTGACTCAAATATGGCCTATCTCTGACTTCAATAAGGTGGAAAAATGTCACCATTGACTAAAAAAGTTGACTGATCCTGACATTTTGGAGACCTAGCAACTGAGATTCCATACCCAGCCTCTGACTGACGATCTGGTATCGTTTGACCAAGTTTGACCTCTTGAAAACTGCCAACGGATGAAAATTGGGAAACAACTGTTAGGAAGCATTGGAAGATCCAAAAATTTTCTAACTCTGGACAAGTTGGGCACCCCAAAACAACTGTTAGGAAGTGCTAGAAGATCCAAAAATTTTCTAACTCTTGACAAGTTGGGTGCCCCAAGTCACTTGGGGCGCCTAGATTCTCCAGCCTTAGCCATTTTTTTAAAAATTGCAACTTCTTCAATTTCTTGATTTGCATGCACATTTCCAGTGGATGATGACCCCTGTTTGGCTATCGATTTCTATCTATTGGGACAAAACTAAGTCTGATGATTTGGTAGATAGGTAGGCCTGATGAAAACTAAGCTGACTATACTCTTTATATGCCTCGGGAAACATGCCAAACTGATTTGCTCGAAACCAAACCGGGCTGATGCAGAGAAATTCACATTTTTTAGAAAAAACTTAGAAATAAACTAACTCTGGTGAGTTTGGGTGCCCCAAGTCACCTGGGGCACCTATCTTTCAATGCCTTGGAAAATTTTCTAAAAAATTCAAATTTTATACCATTTCTCATTTTCTGTGCCAACAACCTCTGTTTGATCTTTGTTTTCAATTGCCTAGATGATTGTTGAGGTGGGATGAAGGGTGATCTAAGTAGCCTAAACATATCCGTGATGAAATCCCAGCTTTGACTAGAGTTTGACTAAGTTTGACCAAGTGTGACCAACTAGAAACAGGATAACAAAAGCATTTTTTACGTTTCTTGAAAAATGTGAAAAAAAAACTAACATTGGAGAGGTTAGGCATACCAAGTCACCTGGGGCACTTGGTTTGTACAGACTTAGCCATTTTCCTGATTTTCCAACCTTCAACTACAATTTGCTCCATTTTGCATGCTGACAATTGCTTCCCAATGTTGATTTCAATGATTTGTCGATCAACTGCCACTGAATGGTGAATGAACTGCATAGGCTAGGTACATCTGATGATTTTTCTAGCTTTTCAGGATCTGATGATCAAAATGATTGCTTTTATGCCCACCTGAACTGATTAACAGACACACTTATCACATTTTCTCAAAAAATGTGAAAATTTCTATCTTTGGTGGGACTGGGCACCCCAAGTCACCTGGGGCACTTGAAATCTCATGCATTAGAAATTTTTTTTGATTTCTAGAATTTCATCTCACCTTAGATCCATCCTACTTTGTTTTGCATGCATCGTTGAGTCGACGGCTGTTTGTCGGTTCTACATCGTTGAAACAACATTGAAAACCTAAAAATGAGCTCTAGCAGATGAACTTCCTCTGTTGATGACTTCAGAGCTCATTCTTCACCTTTTGAGAAAGGAAAATTGACCCAGTAGAGAAAACTTGGTCATTTGCAGATTTTGTCTGGACCATGCCGATTGTGAAGCAAAAATGACCAATGAGAATCAAGCACAACACTTGAGTCGGAGATTCTATTTTTAGAAAGTTTTGCCAACATCCATATCTCAAGAAACCTAGAAAACCTAATTTGATGTCTATTTTTAAAAATTTCTAAAAATAGAAATTTCTATTTTAAGAAAATTTACTTTTTTGACTTTTTGCCGAAAAATTTTCTAAACTTGTTCAAAATGCTTTAATGAAGCAAAAATTCTGATTGGGTACAACAAAGTTTAGATTGATGAAGACAAAATTTGTTGCAAGTGTGGATTGTATCTCTCAGAAGCTCATATGCTTCCATATTTTGTAATGAAATTTTAGATTGAATAAATATTATTGTGCATATTTATCTTCTTCTATTTGTTGTTCCATTTTATTTTCAGCCTTCTTTTAGAGGCTTGTGAAGTGTTTTTTGTAGATTTCTAAGGGAGAAGATCATCTGCATCAGAAATCAATGTAATGTCATGTATATATTGTAAACAGGTTAGTTGGTCTTGGTGAGGTATGAATGTGAAAAAATAATGTATGAAAGTTTAAAGAGCAAAGTATGAATATTATATGCATTATGATGTGCGACTGAAGGAGAAAGAGCAAAAGTGTTAAAAGTTGTCCCGATTCATCTTGAAGACATTTTTGTGATAGGAGGGAAGTGAAGAGTGTGCCTAATTGATTCAATCATTAGAAGAAGTAGAATTACAATCAACAAAGGTGTGAGCTTCAATGTCAATTTTCAAGTAGTAGAAGGACTATCATACTGTAATCTTTTCAGAGTTTGTTCTTCGTTCAAGGACTAGTTGCTTCCTTGGGTTGTAGCCCTAAAATAAAGTTAGCAAGGAGTTGTAGCTTCCTTGGGAGTGACCCTAAAGAAAAGTTTTCAAGGAGTAGTAGCTTCCTTGGGTTGTAGCCCTAAAACAAAGTTGTTATTTTGAGTTTCATATATTTTGAGTTAATCCTCACCATGGTTTTTCCCTTCTTGGGTTTTCCATGTATACCTAGTGTTATGTGTTGATGTGCTTTATGTTAATCTTTCATGTTTATGTTAATGTTGTAATGCTTGAGTTTTAATCTACTCCGGAGGATTTGAAGTTTGTTTAGATATTGATTCACCTCCCTCTTAGTATCCTGGTGTGTTCAACAATTGGTATCAGAGCCAAGTTACTCAAAAGAAGCTTAACCGCTTGAGGAAGGTCTAGGATGGCTAATAATGGATCTCTCAAGGTACCTATGTTTGATGGAACAAATTATTCTATTTGGAAGCTAAGGATGGAAAACTATCTATCTTCTCTAGGGTATGGTACTTGGCAATCAGTCAAGAAGGGTTACATTGTTCCCACTAATGATCCTACAGATGTAGATGAGATTAAGTTGTATGATAACAATGGCAAGGCAAAGAATAATATCATGAGTGGGATAGCTAATTCAAAACTTGTGAAGGTAATGAGTTGTACATCTACTTAGGATGTCTGGAATAAACTTGAAAGTATTTATGAAGGAGATAGTAAAGTGAAGTAATCCAAGATGCAAATTTTGAGACCCTGAGGATGTTAGAAGAAGAAGACAATGCCAGTTACATGCTCTAGGTGGATGAAATAGTTAATGGCATTAGAGGTATTGGTGGAGAAGTGAAAGAACATGAGATTGTGAAGGTCTTGAGATCTCTTCCTAAATCTTACAGTCATAAGGTGTCTGTCATTGAGGAATCTCAAGATTTGGATAAATACACAATAGATCAATTATTTAGCTCTCTCAAAGCCTTTGAAATGTGATAATTTGACAAAGGTGCTCCAAAGAAGGAAGCAACATTCAAAACAAGTAAGAAGATAGAAGATGAAGTAGCTGATCAAGATGATGACCTTGATGAGGTAGAAGCAAACTTTGTAAGAACACTGAACAAAGGCACATGCAAATACAAAGGTAAGTTACCTTTCAAAAGTTTCAATTGTGGAAAGATTGGTCATTTTTCTTCTAAATGTCCTTTCAAGGAATCAAGGGGTAGTAACAAGAGAGACAAGTTCAAAAGAAGCTTGTATTCCATAGAGGGTAGTTGTTCTTTAGAAGTTGAGGATCATGATGATTCAAATGATGGAAAACGTTTCATGGCTTTGAATATTGGTGATAAAAGGGATGATGTTGGAAAATGTGAAAAGATTAATGCCTTGCATGCTAACCAAAACAATGGTAGATCAATGGTTGTATGGAATGCCTTTCATGCAAGAGAAGAAGGCAAGGATTGGGTAATTGGTAGTGGTTTCTCTAATTATATGACTGGTGACAAAAAGAAATTTATCAGCCTTGAGAAGTATAATGGTGGAGCTGTCAAGTTTGGTGGTGATGAGTTAGCACAAATTTGTGGAAAGGGTGCTATAACTATTGATGGAAAGAACAATACTAAGGATGTCCTCCAAGTCAAAGGGCTAAAACATAATCTTCTTAGTGTCATTCAGATGTGATGTAAAGGATACAATCTTACCTTTCATGCCAAAGGTGTTGAAATTAGGAAGGGAAGGTCTAGAAAACTAGTTACAAAAGGTATCAAGTCATATGGTGATATCTATCATCTGAAGGAGGTAAATGGAAGAACATGCTTATTAGATCAATCAAGTGAATGTTGGCTATGGCACAAGAGAATGGAACACACCAAATTTGACATATGGTAAAGATCAACTCTATTCATGTGGTGAGAGACATGCCCAAAATAACCAAGCCTGCAAACACATTATGCAAGGAATGCCAAATGGGAAACTAAACAAAGACAAATTTCAAGAGCAAGGAGTATTCTTCTTCAATTCCATTGGAGCTGATTCACATTGACCTATGTGGTCCTACAAGAGTGAAGAGTCAACAAGGTGAAAGGTATTTCATGTTTCTTATTGATGATTATTCTAGAATGACTTGGGTTACTTTCTTAAGAGAAAAATCAGACACCCTTGATAAGTTTAATGTTTTCAAAGCTATGGTTGAGAATGAGATAGATACTAAGATCAAATTCTTAAGGTTTGATAGAGCAAGTGAGCTTACTTCAAATGAACTTGAAAAAATTTGTGAAGATCATGGTATTAAGAGACATTTGTTAGCTCCTAGGACCCCTCAGCAAAATGGGGTAGTGGAAATGAAGAATAGGATTGTGTAGGAGATGGATAGAGCAATGTTGAAAGATGTAGATCTGCCTAACATGTACTAGAAGGAAGAAATTCACAATACTATCTATCTAACCAACATAGTACAATTAAAGGTCAATATCACTAAGACCCCTTATGAGATATGTATACACCTAAAATTGGCTCAGGTCGAATTAAGTAAATATTCTAATATTTATCTTAATTCATATTTTCTTTTGTCAATTAAATAAATATTATAAGTTTATTTGATTGATTCATTATCCCATAATTAAATAAAATTATTTTATTTAATTAAGTTCCCTAAATTCTTCTAAATGTCTAATAATCCCACATCATTCAATTAAAATCCCAAAATCCTTCTAATGTCCTAAGTCCTAAAATCCACCTCACAAAATCCACTTCATCAATCCACCTCATCAATCCACCTCATCTCTTCCACCTCACCATGTTGCACATATAATTAAATATTCTTAATATTTAATTAGCTAATATCCTCTATTATCCAAAATAAATCTTTAATTCAATTATCCTCCACTAATTGAATTCTTAATTCAATTGTTCCCCACTATCCTCCACTAATTGAATTTGAAATTCAATTATCCTCCACTCTTCCCAAAAATAAATTTTTAATTCATCCACTATCCTCCACTCTTCCCAAAAAATGATTTTTTAATTCATCCACTATGAATAAAAGATTCACTTTTATTCCTAGCCATTGATCTCTTCTATTAATCCTCACCCTCCATTCTCTTTTCAGAAACTCTATAAATAAGACCCCTCTCTAAACTATTAGGGGACATTCATTATTGATCAATCCATTTTCCCATCAACATTTTGGTGTCCACCGAGATCTAACCCCCATCTTGTTTGTGAGTGTTTGGCTTTGAAAGTTGTTGTCGCAGGATTTAGGTGTATTTCAGAGCACATTCAGGCATCAACTCTCACAAATGGCCTCCTACACATAAACCGAGCTCACCATTGAGTCCAGAAGGCCTCGGAGATAAGAAATCACATATAATTTCTCTAGTTTTGCTATTTGAAATTTTTTGAAAATTTTTTACTTTCCAATGTATTTTTTTTTGCAAAAATAAAAAAATAAAAATTAAAAAAAAAAATTGAAAAAAAAAAATGACATTAGATTTTATTGTTATTTCATTTTAACCTTTTTACTTTAGAAAAATAAAAAATAAATAAAAATAAAAAATAAAAAAGATAAAAATAATTAAAAAAAAGCCACAGAAGGGAGTTATTTTTTTTCTTTTACACTTGGCAAAATAGGCTTTTTTTCTCTTGGGCATAACTTTTTGTAGGAGTATCGGATTTTCACAAATTTATAGTCGTTGGAAAGCTGATTCGACGAATTTTGCAACGATATAGGTATTTTTAGCTCATTAGGTCAATATCAATAGGTATAATCAGTCAAAGTTGACTTTACCTTGACAACTTCAAACGGCCATAACTTGGACATCTTTCATCGAATTTTCATGCAATTTTTTTTGAAACATTATAGAATTTTGTGTAGATTCTGATTTTTATATCTATTTTTTCTTTCAACAATCATATTTTCATGAAAATTTTTAGATTAAATGTTTTGCACCTAATCCTTTGACTTACAAAATTCTTGATTCAACTTTTGTTTTGGTGGACTACAGGTAGATATCAAGAGACTGCTAATCTAGTTTGGTGCAAAAATGTCCACTGAAAACCATCATTTTTCCTAAATGTTGAACAAGATTGATTTAGGCATTATCATACACCTGACATAAGATTCCCATCTAGTTCTAATTAGGAAGGAGTAACCCATTGTTCATACAATTTGTATCTAACTCTAATTAGGAAAGCACAAATGCATACATGCCAATATCACGTAGTCCATAACTAGGAAGAAAGTAATTGAACCATGGCTATATTTGCATATTGCTATCTTCTTTAGTTAGATCATTGCTATCTTACAAACGGGAATGAACATTGCTATCTATTTAAACACTTCAAAGTTAACAACTCGGGCTATTGTGGATTAAAATTGAACTCATCATTGCTATCTGGGTTAAAACTGAACCACTACTATCTCGATTGACCAACACTTCAAAGTTAACAACTCGTGCTATCATGGATTAAAATTGAACTCATCATTGCTATCTTGGTTAAAATTGGACCACTGCTATCTTGCTACTCACTTCAACGTTCTGTGCTTGCCCAAGTAGACAGCTCATCTAGTTTTTTTTATTTTAACTAGAGGAAAAGAACCACTATATACTATGTTTTTGGGAATGATACCAGGACTATGCTCTCCCCTATCTTGGGTGACCAAAATGCCAGAAGTATCATTCTCGCATGTGTTTTTCCTTTAGAGGGGCCTGCTCTTGGATACCGCTTATCCAAGTAGGAACGACCCTAAGTGGTAACAGGCTAGACGCCAAGACCTTCCAAGCCACTATAAATAAATTGTGTTTGGAGTGAAAGCTTCAAACAACGAGTGAAGTTGTGTTACACTGATAACCAACCTCCCCCAAAACCCTCCAAGGCGCAACCCTTGCAGGCTAGGAGACTCCATAACAGAGAGTAGTGCTACCGCATGTGTAACCACTTGAACGGTTGCTCGCATTAAAAACCCCTTGTTCTAATGGCCAAAAACCCTTGTAATCCATTTCTAGCCTAGGATCTTTATGCTTGCTTTTATTCCTATTAGTCCAAAATAGAGTCAGAAAAACCACAAAAGCAATGAAAAAACTATAAAATATTCTTTGTGCTTGCTGTGTTTTCTTGCTGTTAATTCGTAAAATCAGATCAAGAAGACCTTTTTTTTTCTAGCCAAAAATACCAAAAACAATAGAAAAATTCCAAAAATTTGCAAAAAAAAGCCAGAGTTGCACATATATTCTTTTTCCCTACACATTTATGTCAACTTGATGCACATACATTTAGACTTGCTATGCATATGCATACTATTACTGCGCATTTATACTTCACCAGTGTGGCACATTTGTGTCGACTTCCTGCGCATATGTGCATTCCTGTTGCGCATCTGTTCCAGCGCATCCACAACAGTGAGTACTTGCACTATTTTTAAGGAAATAATTTTACCTGTTTTGAGTACCCATTTGAGCCTAGCTTCGCATTTAGAGATTAGATTCAACCTTACAGTCAGTCCTCGTCCGTTTCAACCAAATACCTCTCTTTCGTCAGTCATCCCATTCACCTTCTGTCAAAACCTCTCTTGTCCCAAAGTCAGTTTATTCCATATTAGTTCAACATAGGTCCCTTTTTCGTACCCTTTGTGAATTCACGTAAGCCTAGTAGGTCACAGAACCTTGCTAGTAGTCTCGTTGCATGACTAGTCCCTACACAATAAGATAGGTATCGAGTACCCTTACTAGTGGCTACCGTCTTGTGTCAACCATCTTGCTTGAAGTCATTGAGTGAAAAAATCCTTTGTCCAAGTCCCTTCCTAGATATCCTATTCATAACAGTCTCAGTCGGCACCTTGCCAAAATTTCTAGTCCCAGTCCACTTCATCTCACGTCACCTTGCATGGTTCTTACTAGATCTCAGTATAAAAAGTGACTTGAAATGGCCGGATCATCCAACCACATCGTCACCCCTCATGATAGTGACGAAGAATTTTCTCACGAAGATTACCAAGAACACATCCAAAGTAGGAAATTCTAATGCACGTTAGAAAAGGTGCTCCATGAGGACCCTCATAAGTATTTCTATTACCTTGCTAATCTTGGAATTAAACTCCCCATAGATTTTGATGTACGCACAATCCAAGAAAATGTGGAAAATGCTCCTGAAAAAGGAAAGAAAACCGTAGACTCAAACGTAGAGGATAGAGAAAAGAAAACCATGGAAGACATGAGGAAATAGCTTGAGTGCCTCAAACAAGAAATGTCAGATCTCAAGATGGGTACGAACACGAAAACTTACTCCTTGGAGGATATCGCACCATACCCCTTTGACAAAAGTCAAAACATGGTACCCTTTCCCTTCCGATTCGAAGTTCCTAAATTAGATAAGTACAAAGGGAAAGGGGACCCTAGAGATCATATTAGGGAATTCAATGCAGCATGCATGGAAGTAGCTCACGATGAGACCTACTTAATGAGACTTTTCCCTAGATCTTTGGGTAGTCAAGCTATGGAGTGGTTTTCATGCCTCCCACCGGGCATCAAATCTTTTGATGAACTTGTCAACAAATTTATCACGCATTTCTCTTACAATATTGAGCATGAGGTATCTATGCTAGATTTATGCAACACCAAACAAAAGAGTGGTGAATCATTCGTCACTTTCCTACAACGATGGAGACAACTAGCAAGTAAGTGCTCCTATGATATGCCTAAGAAACAACTAATGGAGATGTTTGTCCATAACCTCAATAACGATCTTAGCTATCAAATACTAATACATGGAATTAAGTGCTCCTATGATATTAGGGAATTCAATGCAGCATGCATGGAAGTAGCTCACGATGAGACCTACTTAATGAGACTTTTCCCTAGATCTTTGGGTAGTCAAGCTATGGAGTGGTTTTCACGCCTCCCACCGGGCATCAAATCTTTTGATGAACTTGTCAACAAATTTATCATGCATTTCTCTTACAATATTGAGCACAAGGCATCTATGCTAGATTTATGCAACACCAAACAAAAGAGTGGTGAATCATTCATCACTTTCCTACAACGATGGAGACAACTAGCAAGTAAGTGCTCCTATGATATGCCTAAGAAATAGCTAATGGAGATGTTTGTCCATAACCTCAATAACGATCTTAGCTATCAAATACTAATACAATGCCCTACATCATTCTCCAAAGTCATTGAAATGGGATTGTTCATTGAAAAAGCTATGATCGCCAAGGGGCAAATCAAGTTATATAAGGACACACCTACCTCCAATTACTCAATGGATAAATGAAAGTTTTGGACCAAAAATAAGAATGTGGTCAATGATGGGGTAGTAGATGCCAAGGCAACAGCTCCCAAGCAACAACCCATATTCACTCTTAAAGGAGAAACAAACAATGGTATGCTCAATAAACCACCCTCTCGGGATCCCAGACCTTGGTTCAGTTAAAATCCAAGGAGAAAATTCACACCGTTGGGTGAGTCACAAGAGTCCGCACTAAGGAAGTTGTTGGCTAACAATGAAATCTCTCTACCGCCAACAAGTGATTACGAGCCTATAGTCAAACCCCCTACTGGAAGGACACAGACTATTGTGAATATCAATGAGGCAGGGGGCATACAATCAACAACTGCATCCGCCTCAAAAATGTCATACAAGATGTGCTAGATTGGAACTAGGGAGGAACCCAACAACATACCTCTAATGAAACTCATGTTGCCTACAGGGATCCACTTCTGAATCACAACAGACTATACAACAACAATAACAACAATGGCAACAACCACAACGGCAACAACTACAATAGCAATAACAATAACAACAACAATCACAACAAGCCAAATCAGAACAGTAGGACTAGTAATGCTAACTATGCAAGTGTGCCATTTGATTATACCATAAACTGCATTTCTAAGCAAGTCCCCCAAGTCAATGTCATCTTGCCTAACCAACAATCAGGACCTAACAAAACTGGTTGTAGTATAATTAACCGCAGTGGTAAAGTCACACTCAATACCGCCCCTCCCAGGTCATCCCCTTCTCCATCCAACTTCCGTCAGTACAATGTCATCGACCAATTACAAAAAACCCTAGCTCACATTTCTATCTTGGAGTTACTATGTCTATCTCCTTCTCATAAAGAGATCCTTGAAAAAGCCTTAGTGGAAACCACTATCCCCACTAACTTAGCCCAAGAGAATTCCAGACCATGGTAGGTAATCTGACTTCCTCCAACACCATATCATTTACTGAGCAAGATGACCTCTCTGTATCTCAACCCCATAACACCCCTCTCCATATTGTCACCTTCATCCACAAACACCGCATCAAGAGGGTTCTCATTGATGGAGGTGCTGGTCTAAATATTTGTACATTAAAGCTGGTCCTTGCATTGGGGTTCTCCGAACAGGTAGTTGATCCAAGGAGAAAAATCACCATTAAGGCATATGACGAGGCAGAAAGAACCACAAAGGGAATAGTGGTCCTACCCATTCAAGTGGGACCAGTGATAAAAGATGTTGTCTATCAAGTCCTTGATTGGGAGCTCGCTTATAATATCTTACTAGGGAGACCATGGATTCATGCCATGAAGGTTGTCCCCTCAACCTATCATCAATGCATAAAGTTCCCGCACAATGGCAAGCAAATCACAATTCAAGGTGACCCTAACCCCTATCAGCATTGCAACTCTTTCCTTGCAAAACCTGAATGCATCATCCTAAATAACAGAGCATATATATCCCCTATCCCATAGCATGACCATACCGCTGAAGCCTCCTCCTCAAGACCCAAAGAGTAGAAAGTTACCATAAAAGAAACTGGAGTGGGAGAGTGCTTAATTGAGCATAGTCTCAATCTTGCCAAATTGCCTTTGTCTCCTAGATCTTTTGGCCGACCCAAGCATTTTCCAAAGCCATCTGCTCCTCCTGTAGCTCCCGCAACTCCCTTTATAAAATGGGGGACCTTATCCGATAAAATAGAGGAGAGAGACATCCTGTAATGGCTCTATATTGAAGAAGAAAACACACCCCAAGATCTGCCTAGACTCCCAACAGAACTCTATGGGCGAGGTGAGACTATTTTGCACAGAATGGGGTATGAAGGACAAGGCCCCATCGGCCTTAGAAAAGAAGGAATCATTGAACCTATACAACCTTCTTCATCCTCATCGGCTAGAAACACAAGTGGCGTAGGATACAAAGGCAAGGGTAACACCAAGGAAAATGCATGTCTTGTAGAAATGATCCAAACACTCCTAGAAGACAGCAATATAGATTCAAATGAGTATGAGTGGGATGAGCTAATAGAATATTCCTATGACGACAAGGAGGTCGACACCATTCAAACTTTTAGCCCCTACCATGAGGGACAAACGCTTTCAAACAGACCACTAGAGTCTGATTTGCCCATCCCTAAGATCATGGCTTTCGAGGAAAGTTCGAATTCCATTGCAATAAACAACTTGGAAGAAAGTACCATCCCGACCACAATCCCCACCAATGCTCCCAACATTTCCATTCATACCATCAATGAATCAAGTCTATCATCTGACTCCCTCCCCCTCGTGCACCCTGAGCTTATTGACTGGGATCTGTGAGGAACTCCTCAACTAGATATGTTCCAAAATGATGATGCTTACATTGATTATATGGAACTTAGGGACCACTTACCCAGGGGAGATCATAAAGCTGGTTTTGCTATTGAACTGAATACTGTGGCTTACTTCGGGGAGGGTACCAAGCCTTCCAGTCACAAAAATATCAAAGTCAAAACTGGATCTAACAGTGAAAACCACCTTGTGGCAGTGTCAGATCCCAAAACAGTAAAAAGAAAGGATGCATTTGAAGGTAAAAACCCAACTGTGGCACCTGACGATGGAAAGCTTGACACTCTTCCTAGTGATATGTACCAAGAAAGGTCACAGATTGTTGTAGAACCAACAGAGCCCATGAATATTGGAATAGAAGAATAGCCCAAGGTTATCCACTTTGCTAAATCTCTTACACCACCAGAGAAAACCAGGTTTGTACCGTTCTTTAAGAAAAAGAGAGGCAGCTTTGCTTGGTCATATGCAGACATGCTAGGTTTAGACCCAAACTTAATTCTACATCATCTACCATTGGATCTAGGAGTAAAACCAGTAAAGTAGAAGCTGAGAAAGATGTATCCTCACATAACACTTTTGGTCAAAGAAGAACTCAAGAAATTGCTAGATGTAGGGTTCATCAGGGCTATAGATTACCCAAAATGGATATCCAACATTGTGCTAGTGTCTAAACCAGATGGCTGAGTCAGATTATGTAATGATTTTCGAGACCTAAATAAAGCATGCCGCAAGGATGATTTTCCATTGCCAAACATCGATATCATAGTTGACCTAACTGCAGGACATACTAGGCTATCTCTCATGGATGGATTCTTAGGGTATAATCAAATCAAAATAGCACCAGAGGACCAACACAAGACAACTTTTACTTGCCCATGGGGTGCCTTTTGCTAGAACATCATGCTATTTGGGTTGAAAAACATAGGTGACACATATCAAAGAGCTATGACTACTATATTTCATGACATGATGCATGTAACAATGGAGGACTATGTCGACGATATCCTAGCAAAGTCTCTCACAAGGGATTCACACCTGGATGTACTAGAAAAAGTCTTTCAAAGATTAGACCAATTCCAAGTCAAGCTAAACCCAAAGAAATGTGTGTTTGGGGTAACTTTAGGCAAACTACTAGGCTTCATCATGTTGGCAAATGGAATACAGGTGGACCCTACCAAGGTCAAAGCTATAATGAACATGCCACCGCCCAAGACTCTAACTCAATTGAGATCACTACAAGGCAAGCTGCAGGCAATCTGCAGATTCATATCTTAGCTGGCAGATAAGTGCCAACCATTCAGCCATCTCCTGCACAAGAATATTCCATTTAGGTGGGATGAGCGGTGTGAAGAAGCATTCAACAAGATAAAAGAATACCTTATGAATCCACCCATTCTTATGCCTCTGATCCAAGGGAAACTGTTAATTCTCTACATATCTGCTACACCTACTACTCTGGGGGCACTTCTAGCACAACATGATTATGAGAACAAAGAAAGAGCCGTCTACTACATCAGCCGAACCTTAGTGGGCTATGAGTTACAATACTCACAAGTAGAAAGATCATGTCTCGCGGTAGTTTTTGCTTCACAAAAACTTTGACATTACATGCTTGCACATCTAGTTAAACTCATTGCCAAAATAGACCCACTAAAGTATCTCCTTAGCAAAGCAGCTCTCACAAGTCACCTAGCAAAATGGGTAATGCTTCTTAGTGAATACGACATCAAATATGTAGACAGAAAAGCCATCAAGGGACAAATCATAGTTGATCAACTAGCAGAGGCACCATTACAAGACACCACACCAATGCAATCTGAGTTCCCAGATGAATCTTTATTCAACATCTCAACACATTCTTGGAAGCTCTACTTTGATGGGTCCTACACAAACCATGGATTAGGGGTAGGAATCTTGTTTGTGACTCCTCATGGTGACACCATTCTGAAGTCTTACCATTTGCTATTCCCATGCACCAACAACATAGCTGAATATGAAGCCCTGGTCATTGGTATCAAGATGGCAACCAAGTGGAAAATCCAAGAACTGCATATCTACGGTGATTCTCAGCTTATAATCAATTAGGTCAACGATGAGTACCAAACCAAAGATGAAAAGCTTGTCCCTTACAAGAGAATGGTCGATGAATTTAAGGAATATTTTGTGATCATCTCTTTTGAGCAGATACCTTGAATTGAGAACAAAGCAGCAGATGCCATGGCAACCATCGCATCCCTTCTTGAGATTCCAGAGAATGAGTCACGGTACGAGTTCTTAGTAGAAACTATTCGATAACCAGCTTATGATCTTCCAGAGAACCATACCATATGCCTTTTAGTTGGATCTGATTCACCTTGGTACGGTAAGATTTATACTTATCTCAAGGACAACACCTTCCCACCTTACCTATCTTCAAACCAATGATGTACCTTTATACGCCAAACCTCTCACTATACCATTGTTGCCGATACCCTATACCGACGTGGTCTAGATGGTACTTTACTCTATTGTTTAGAACGAGAAGAATCCATAACCGCTTTGCAAGACGTACATGAAGGGATTTGCGAAACACACTCTAGTGGTCCTTCCTTAGCTAAGAAACTCATGCGCTTGGGTTATTACTGGCCAAACATGGAAATGGATTCATATCAGTTTGTCAAGAAGTGCAAGTAGTGCCAAATACATAGGAACCTGATACATGTACCAGCTCAAGAATTGAGATCTTTAATGACACCTTGGCCCTTTTGCCAATGGGGACTTGACCTTGTGGGAAAGATCCATCCACCCTCATCCAACAGCCACAAATTCATCATAACTGCCACTGAATACTTTACCAAGTGGATTGAAGCCATTCCCCTCACCACCGTCACAGGTAAGCAAATTTCCTCATTCATCTTGAATTACATTATCTGCAGATATGGCATTCCTTCATCTATTATCACAGATAATGGAAGACCATTCAAAAATCAAGATGTCCAAGAACTTTGTGAACATTTCAAAATCCAACACTATTTCTCCACTCCATACTACCCCCAAGGTAACGGTCAAGTTGAAGCATCTAACAAGACCATCTTGAAACTTCTCAAGAAGACAGTCAATGATGCTAGCTGTGATTGGCATGTCCAACTCAATCCCGCTCTGTGGGCCTACAGAACTAGTATATGCACTCCCACAGGTGCTACACCATATGCCCTTGTCTATGGTTCAGAAGCCATCCTTCCCATTGAAGTCAAATTACCATCCCTTAGGGTGTCACTAAAGGGTCTCATATTAGATGAAGAATACAGGGTCTCCAGGCTACAAGAACTAGAGTTACTAGAAGAAAGGCGATAGAAAGCCTTCGATCATCTCAAAGCTTATCAACATATGATGTCAAGAATCTATAACCACAAGGTTCACCCACGACGCTTTAAGGTTGGGGACCTCATTCTCAAAGAGAATCCTCGCAATCAACAAGATAGAGAAAAGAAAGGCAAGTTCAAACCTAACTGGCTTGGGCCCTATGTGATTGTAGCAGCTTACGAATTGGGGGCATATCAGTTGGCAACATCAGAGGGTGAGCTATTCGATGATCCAATCAACAACATGCACCTTTGCTGGTTCTATACCTAGGAGAACCCCAATGCAAGGGGGCACAAAAATACAAAAATATCAAAAACAATGTTGAAAAGAGAAAATACAAAAAAATTAGAAAAATAGAAACATACCAAAAAAAAATGTCCTTTGGTGAAAACCTGGCAAACAGGTGCCTTGGATAGGTACCATGATGAAAACTTGGCAAATAGGCATCATGTTTACTTTCTAGCTTCTCGTGCAAATAAAAGCAAGTGATGAAAACTTGGTAAACAGGCATTACTTGTGATAGACTGCCTTCTCCATCTCTGGGGATTCCGTCACCTTGAATCCATTCTTTCTTCACTCGCATCTCGTTCGACCCATATCTATCCCATAATAAACACCTGGTAGTTACCTATCATGGCTCAATACTCTCCCTCTTTATGGCCTTGTCAACCAAGGTTCTATCCCATACCGACTCCTCAATGTGAGCCTAATATAGTGTCTCTAGTCCATCCATGGTCCAAGCCCTGAACTACGCTGCCTCTGCATTGTCACATAGGCAAGGCCATTATCAATGCACCCCCGAGGCTCCACTTTCCCTATTCGTCCCATGTCTAGTCCTTCTATCTGTCTAAGTCTACTCTACTTCCCTGTCCATCTCATATCTTGTTGTCTATCCTCTAGTCCATCCATGGTCCAAGCCCTGAACTACGCTACCTCTGTGTTGTCACATAGGCAAGGCCATTATCAATGTGCCCTTGAGGCTCCGCTGTCCCGTTAGTCCCATATCTGGTCTTTCTATCTATCTAAGTCCATACCACTTCTGCATATTCACCATCACCTAGGTCTTAGGTCCATCAGGGTTCACCCTGAACTACGTCGCCTCTGAGTTGTCACGTAGGCAAGGCCATTATCAATGTGCCCCTGAGGCTCCACTTTCCCATCCATCCCATGTCTTGTCATTCATCCCTCTACTTGTCCTTGTCTGCACCTTTCGCTAGACAAACAAGAGCAACAAAGCATGCTTCCCAAAATAGCAAAAATCTTGACATAAAACATCAACCTATCAAAAGCAAAGCAGAGCACCATACCAAAACACACAAAATAATTCTATCTCAATTATGGAAAAAAGACACATCTGATGCAAGAATGTTTTGTAAATAGGTTAACTTACAAAGTCTTAGATTTTTGTCATTATGTCTTCCTATGCTACTCAATGATGCCAAAAGCTAGAGATGCTATGATGGGGGCATAATCTTTTTTCTTTATCTGCTGCTTGTGGATTAAACTTTAGTAATGTGACGACTTTTATCTAGCGACATGATCGGAAAAAGATCATCGAGGACTCCAAGGTCTAAACATGAAAAGGGGCAATCCTTGTCTGTTGAAAAATGAAAGAAATACTCAAGTCATCTAGATTCAACTTTGACTAGATGCTTGTATTAAATTGCTAAATCAAAATCCATGTAAGTAATACTCAGGTCATCTCGGTTTAATTATACCTAGATGCTTGTATTTTCTTACAACATAATAAAGCCCAATGATGAAAGCGCTTCAAAATACTTGTTATATCAAGGTGACATATATCCATATCCATACCATATCCAATTGCAAGTCTATCCTTAATCCATGCTAATCAAGTCAAGTCAATCTTGTCAAATGATTCGATCACAATCAGTGGTCTTGATCCTTGTCCAGTCATAAACCATACCAATCAGTCATAACTATCCTTCATGTTGCTCTAGGGATACATCACTCCCCACCATGACAACACTATCGTATATCATTATCATATCAAATGTCTTAGATAGGATGTTGTATTGTCAAAACTAGACCCGAAGTCTTATACAACATACTTCATTCTTGAAACCAGACATCATCAATCTATATCCTGGGTTTACCACTTGATAGGGGCAATACCTTGTTTGTGCCTATATCATTTGTGCATACTTGCTTACTTGCTTGTGTGTGTCATCTTTTTATCTTGCATTCCATATCATTCATCCCTTTCTTCTGCATCCAACCATTTCCTCTCCTATCAACCTATCTCATTGTGAGATTGTCCGTCTCATGCCTTCTGCCTTCTCCCCGTCCAGTCTCTCGAGGGGGCATCCTATCATCATAATCTGTACCAAGAGCAAACTGGGGCATGTATCATTATCAGACTATTCTTATTCTTTGAAACAACGTGATAGAACACATTGCTTCAAAGAGGGGCAAAATGTATACACCTAAAATTGGCTCAGGTCGAATTAAGTAAATATTCTAATATTTATCTTAATTCATATTTTCTTCTGTCAATTAAATAAACATTATAAGTTTATTTGATTGATTCATTATCCCATAATTAAATAAAATTATTTTATTTAATTAAGTTCCCTAAATTCTTCTAAATGTCTAATAATCCCACATCATTCAATTAAAATCCCAAAATCCTTCTAATGTCCTAAGTCCTAAAATCCACCTCACAAAATCCACTTCATCAATCCACCTCATCTCTTCCACCTCACCATGTTGCACATATAATTAAATATTCTTAATATTTAATTAGCTAATATCCTCTATTATCCAAAATAAATCTTTAATTCAATTATCCTCCATTAATTGAATTCTTAATTCAATTGTTCCCCACTATCCTCCACTAATTGAATTTGAAATTTAATTATCCTCCACTCTTCCCAAAAATGAATTTTTAATTCATCCACTATCCTCCACTCTTCCCAAAAAATGAATTTTTAATTCATCCACTATGAATAAAAGATTCACTTTTATTCCTAGCCATTGATCTCATCTATTGATCCTCACCCTCCATTCTCTTTTTAGAAACTCTATAAATAAGACCCCTCTCTAAACCATTAGGGGCATTCATTATTGATCAATCCATTTTCCCATCAACAAGATATGGTATGGAAGACCTCCCATTGTCAGATACTTTAGGATCTTTGGCAGAAAATGCTATATCAAAAGAGATGAAGAAGACCTAGAAAAGTTTGATTCAAGAAGTGATGAATGAATCCTTCTTGGTTTCTCAACCAAAACCAAGGCCTATAGATGCTATAATAAGAGATTGAGAAAGATGATTGTAAGCACAAGTGTCAAAGTAGATGAAGACCTATATCAGATATCACAAGAAATAGAGGACTCTAGATTTGATATGTTTTCATGCATTGAAGATAAAGAACAAGAAAAGAAAGAAGAAAACGAATAAGAACTAGAGAAGATACCTAAGACTCCAAATAAGTATCTTGAGAAGAACCATTCAGTAGATCATATCATTGGAGATAAGAATTAAGGTGTGCAGCCAAGGAGAAGGTTTTCTAAGGCACACGAGCAATTAAATTTGTGTTTATTATCAAAAGTAGAGACCAAAACCTTTGTTGATGCTAGCAAAGATGATGGATGGATAAAAGAAATGGAAGAAGAATTGGATCAGATAGAGAAGAATCATAGATAGGAATTTATTCCCAAACTAGCCAACAAGAATGTCATAGGAATAAATTGGGTGTTCTAGAACAAGATGAATGAAGATGGTGAAGTTGTGAGGAACAAAGCAAGATTGGTGTGTAAGGGGTATTGTCAAGTTGAAGGCATTTATTTTGAGGAGACATATGCTCTAGTATCCAAGATAGAGGCAATCAGGATGTTTCTTGCCCTTGCTACTCATAATAACTTTAAGGTTTATCAGATGGATGTCAAGTCAACATTTTTGAATGGTGATCTAGAGAAAGAAGTCTACATTGAGAAACTCGATGGTTTTTAGATATTAGAAGATCCAGACATGGTGTACAGACTCAAAAAGACATTGTATGGTCTCAAGCAAGCACCTAGAGCTTGGTATGCTAGGTTGGATAAATACTTACTTCGGCAAGGCTTCAAGAAAGGTGCTATAGATAGCAATCTTTACATTAAGGAAGAAGGAGATATGATACTGATAGTTGCAGTACTTGTTGATGATATCATCTTTAGTGGAGATTATGATATGTGTAAGAGGTTTGCAGAGGAGATGGAAAAAGAGTTTGAGATGTCTATCTTCCTTGGACTTCAAATTGCTCAACTAGATGGTGGTATCTTTATTTATCAGGATAAGTATGTTAGAGAGATGTTGAGGAAGTTTGGTATGGAGGATTCAAAACTAGTGAGTACACCTATGGTCATTGGATATCACTTGAGAAAGGATGGTGAGTCTTAAGAGGTTGATCAGACTTCCTATAAATCTATGATTGGAGGATTGTTGTACTTAACTACTTCTAGGCCTAATATTATGAATGTAGTATGTGTGGTTAATAGATATAAAGCTAATCCCAAGAAAACACGAGAAGGCAGTGAAAAGAATATTTAGATACTTGAAGGGAACTCTAGATTATGGCCTATGGTATCCAAAAGGTAATAACTTTGATCTAAGTGCCTACACTGATCTTGATTGGGTTGGTTGTGTTGATGATAGAAGAAGTACAAGTGGTGGTGCTTTCTTTTAGGAAGCATATTGGTTTCATGGCAAAGTAGGAAGAAAGATTCGATGTCCCTATCAACTACAAAGGTAGAGTATATTGTAGCAACATTTTGATGTACACAAGTGTTGTGGATGAAGCAAACCTGAAGGATATCAAGATATTGTATGATGTGCCTATTCCTATTTTGTGTGATAATACAAGTGATATCAATATTTCCAAGAATCCAGTGATGCATTCTAGAATTAAACATATAGCAATCAGGTATCACTTTTTGATATAGAAGGTTGCAGATAAGGAAGTAAGGTTGGAATATGTACCAACAAAGGATTAGATTGCAGATATTTTCACAAAGGCTCTTGAAAAGGACACTTTTGAAGATCTTCAGTAGAGGTTAGGGTAATTGCCTTTCCTTCTTCTTGCTAGATGCATAACGGTGCATCTGTCCAGGGGGATTTCATGCTATATATTTTTTCTTGGACTAATGGTGGCTACCTCTCAGGGGGAGTAGGTAGTGGTTGACAAGGGGAGCCCTGAGTTGTTTCAACATCAAAGGGAGAGAGAGAGAGAGAGAGAGAGAGAGAGAGAGAGAGAGAGAGAGAGAGAGAGAGAGCTTGTACACCCTAGGAAGAGAATTTGGGCCATAAGGGGAAGAAGTAGTTGCCCTTTGTCCTTGATGTCAAAGGGGGAGAGAGAGAAATGTACATTTAAGGAGGAGTATGTGTTGCCATCAATGACAAAGGGGGATATTGTTGGCAATATGTGTTGTCATTGTGTTATCATTGATCTATCAACACTTAAATTAAGGTTGGCACTCAACTTGTGATGATGATACACCAGTGAGATACAAAGATGCAAGATACAATGGTGATGCTGATGGTTAGGGTTGTTGATATTTAGCGATATTCCTAAGGTTCATAGTGGGTTGCTAATGTTCATGGTTGGAGGTCATGCCCTATTTAATCTCAAGACAAGGTGTATTGAGCATGCTTGTGGTCAGCAAAAGTAGTGAGATGTAGTAATATTCATGGCTGGATGTCATGTCTTAATCAGTGTCAAGTCAAGTTGTTAGTCTACAAAGATGTTTTCATGATGAGATATTAAGATGGCAATTAGAAGCACAAAGATGATTTCATGATGAAATATTAAGATGGGAATTAGAATCACAAAGATGACCTCATGATGAAATATTAAGATGGGAATTAGAAGCACAAAGATGAATGATGAAATATCAAGATGGGAATTAGAAGTACTAAGATGAACGATGATACATTAAGACATGCTGAGGAGGAGAAGATGTTGCTAAGGAACTATGGTATGTTTTGTGATCCTTCCTATTGTTCCCAAGGATGTATGTGCAGTTATATGAATACTTTGGCTTCCAGAAGTTGGTGAAGGTTTCTGCCATAGAGAGTTGCTTGAAAGACTATCTGGTAAAATGCTATACATTCCTGTGCATTTGAAGATAAGGCCATTTGGTTTAGAAGTTAAGTTTAGTATGATGTAAATGTGCTAAATCTAAAGTTTTAGATCATTTGTCCCTCCATAGTGAAAGTTATGAGAGACAAAATTCTAGTTTGTGCTCTGGTAGAACTAAGTGATGATGAATACTATTTGGAATGCTCCACATTCCTCTGCAGTGATAGATATGGATTTGTGGTTTTGAGGATATGTTTACAACAATGTATGAGTGCATCCATATGAGTTTTGGTTGTTTTGAAGGTCCGCAAGCTTAGTTTTCAAATGACAGTTGTAATATAGATAATTCTGGATGCCTAGTTGTTCCCAAGACATATGTTGATGTTGTGCACCAACTTGTTGTGTCTTGAAATGATACATTGACTGATGTAAGGTGGTCTTAATCATGATATTATGTTGTCTCTTTCTGTTCCATAAGGTGGTTTTCTACTCTCTTTGGAACTAGTTGTGGTCCAGAATGATGTTATTGCCATGCTATGTCTCTATCTGGCTGACTGAAAAATGTTGAAGGTTGGGGCCACCATGTTGTTGTTGTGCGAAGATCAAGAAGTGTTTGAAGATGATGTACACGTCTTATCAACCCATCTAGAAGAAGAACAAGAAATGAATTATCATTCATGAATACAGTCAAGATGAAATGTCTATTGTGCCACAAGCTTCATGTATTCTTTCTTAAGGGCAACCTAATTCAAATTTTTGTAATGTGTTATCCCTTGAATAACGATGTTGTGATTGATGTTTAGGACCAAAATAAGCATGAATTGGGATCTGCAGGGCATGTGGTTCCTTCTGGAGTAGCATGTTGTTCATGATAGGACTTACCCTATGCATGTTCCATGTTGTGTTCTCTAGCCAACTTGTAAAATGTAATATTCTTGTTGCATTGGCTGACCTGTAATGAAATCAATGTAATGTCATGTATATATTGTAAACCTAGTTGGTCCAGGTGAGGCATGATTGCGAAAAATGAATGTACGTAAGTTTGAAGAACAAAGTATGAATATCATATGCATTATCATGTACAACTGAAGGAGAAAGAGTAGAAGTGTTAGAAGTTGTCCTGATTCATCTTGAAGACATTTTTGTGATAGAAGGGAAGGGAAGAATGTGCCTAATTGATCCAATCATCAAAAGAAGAAGAATTGCAATCATCAAAGGTGTGAACTTCAATGTCAGTTTTTAGGCAGTAGAAGGACTGTCATTGTAATTTTTTTAGAGTTTGTTCTCAGTTCAGGGAGTAGTTGCTTCTTTGGGTTGTTGCCTTAAAACAAAGTTAGCAGGGAGTTGTAGCTTCCTTGGGAGTGACCCTAAAGCAAAATTTTCAGGGAGTAGTAGCTTTCTTGGGTTGTAGCCCAAAAACAAAGTTAGTAGGGAGTAATAGTTTCCATGGGTTGTAGCCCTAAAACAAAGTTGTTATTTTGAGCTTCATATATTGTGAGTTAATCCTCATTGTGGTTTTTTCCTTCTTGGGTTTTCCACGTATATTTGGTGTTATGTGTTGATGTGCTTGGTGTTGATCTTTCATGTTTATGTTAATGATGTAATGCTTAAGTTTTAATCTTCTCCAGAGGATTTGAATTTTTTTATATATTGATTCACCCTCCTCTCAGTATCCTGGTGTGTTCAATAGGGATTGATTCAATTAACTTGGTAAAGTAGTCAGTGGCAACTAATATCCACTTGAAACCTCCATTGGAGTTATCTACAATTTCATTGATGAAATCAATTCCCCATTGCTAGAATAGTGCCTCGACAGTCTATGGCTTTAAAGGTAAGCTTCTAATCCTTTCAAATTATCAGATAATCTTTGGCATGAGTCACAACCTATTACCAACATGTGAGAATCAACAAAAATTGTGGGCCACCAATACCATGTTATAAGGATTCTATCAGTAGTTGTCTTAGCCATGAAATGTCCCCCACAATCTTCACTATACATTTCATTCATAAATTTGAGATCCTCAGTTTCATTTAGACATTTTAAAAGGATACCATCTTTATTTCTCCAATATAATTCATATTTCATGATGACATACCTTAATGCATGCAGCTCCAATGTCCTCTTTTGGTTATCATCTAAATTATCCAGACACTTCATGTGGTGTAAGTAGAATACAATATTCTTGTACCAACTTGAATCCTTGAGATTACACTTCTTTAACATGGATACGTCAGTCAAGTAATTCACCTAAACTACTTCTAGGTTAGACTCAACAATGATTTTAGCCAATCCTTGGCCTCTAACCAGCTTGGTAATCTATATATCAATGTTAAATTCCTAAATTTTGTTTATCCATCTACACATTCTGCCAGTAACTTCTTGTTGCACAAAAACATCCTTTATTGCAACATGAAGAACATAAACCACAATCCTGGCTCCAACCAAGTATGGTATAAAGTTTTTTACTACCTTTACCAATGCTTAAGCTTGCTTCTCCATGGTTTCATACTTTAGCTCAGCTACTTGGAGAGATTTTCTAAAGAAGGAAATAGGTTGTTTCATATTCATCTTCATTTTTTGCAATAAGACATCAACAATTGTATGGAATGAAGCAAAAGAAAACAATTGGAATGGCTGGGAGAGGTTTGGCAATGCAAGCACTGGGGCTTGTTTAATTACCTCTTTTATATCTATGAATGACCTAGTAGGATCATCACCCCACTTTATACTCTCCCCTTTTTGTAGCATTTTAGAGATGGCTTTAGTTTTTTTAGCAAAATTTGCCACGAACCTTCTCACAAAATTTATCTGACCAAAGAAAGATTGATTCCCTTTGATTGTCTTTGGTTAAGGCATCCCATCTATTGTTACTACTCTTTTTGGATCAATTTTAACCCCATCCTTAGACACTATATGCCCCAATAACTTGACTTTAGTCACCCCAAACATGCATTTCTTTGGGTTGAGTGAGATTCCATACTCTAGACTTCATCTAAAAATTTTCGCTAAATGATTGCAATGATCTTCCCCCTTCTTGGAGAAAGTTGTCAGATCATCCTGATACATGACCATGATGATGTTAATTAAGTTAGAAAATGCCACATCCATGGCCTTATGAAAACTAGCTCATGCATTTGTTAATCCAAATGGCATCTTGATGTAAACATAAGTACCTAAAGGAGTATCAAAAATAATCTTGTACTGCTTAGACTCCTTTACCATTACCTGATTATATCATATGAAACCATCCATCATAGATATTAACTCACAATTTGTTACTTTCTACAACATCACTTCCATATTTGGTAGGGGATAATTATCCTTCAGTGATGAAACGTTAAGGTTTCTAAAATCAATACATAGCCTTATATCACCATTTTTATTTCTGACAAGCTCTAGGTTATGTTGGCAAGAGACACTATATGGACTCATGAATGTTGTCATTGATGGCAACAAAGGTTATCCCACACATTTGCAAGACATTATAAGTCTCTACCAAAAGTCAGATTGAAGAAGTATTATGATCCGGTAAGCAAGAACAAAGTAGTCAGCAAGGTTTGACAATCAGGTCTAGATCTCTCAAAGGAAGTATCTCAGTGAAGTGCAGATTTGGGGAAGTCAAGAGGAGTACCTTGACTAATAGATTCCAAGCATTTAGCCTTTGATGATGGAAGGGTGAAGAGATATGAGCACTTGAGTGTTGGGTTCCTGTTTGGCAGAGTAGATAGAGGAAGAACTGTACCGGCAGAGTGTTAGACCCAAATCCAGAAGAGATATTACTGATGACTAAGTTTCTTGAGGTATAATTCATGATTGGCTGACATGATTGATGACTTCTACAAGCATCTCCTAGATTTGCATCAATTGGTAAGCAAGGATCCAGCCAACAGATCAAAGCTTGGGAAAATATTGACTATTCCAGATGCTGACTAGAAAGGTGATGAAATCACTTATGCGGATATATGTACAAGATGGATTTAGATGTGAAGTGGTGTGGTGTGTTGTGTGGTGTGAAGAAAAGTAGAAGAGCAGAGTGAAGATAGTAAGACAGGTCCGGAATGTGACAGTACAACAACATCAAAAGAGAGCAAGAATGAAGTGTAGCAGTTCAATTTATTGAGCTTAACCATAACTGAACCTCAGCATGTGTGGATGCTTCTCATCAGTTCAAAAATTGAGTTACCTTCCTTTCTTGTAGATAGTGAGTCTCTTGTAGGCAGTGAGCCTCTTGTGAGTAGTGCGCTCGGGCAGTGAGCCCTAATTGGCAAGTGCCATTTTGTATCTTCTATTCTTCTAATAGAGAATAATATCTTGGGTTAATCACCCCATGGTTTTTCCCTTAACCAAGTTTTCCATGTCAAAATCATTGTGTCATGTGTATTGGTGTTATTTCCATTTCATGGTTATGTTTATTCATTTGATTTAATATTGCATTAACTGTTAAAGAAGTTCAAAAGCCTAAAGTAATTAAGATAACTGATTCACCCCCCCTCTCAATTATCAACAGGTTGGACACCGATGTAGAATGCCTAATTGGTTTGATGATTCCTCCCTTACTGAGATTAGCCAATTCCTGTTTCATTTTCAGTGCTAGCATAGGATTTATGGGCCTTTGCTTTTGTTTGAATGGTTTAGCATTGGGATTCAAAGGAATCTCATGTTGAAATAAGTCTTCTCTATAAGCATTAAGATCATCATAAGACTAGGAAAAAACTTCCTTATATCTTCTTAGCAAGGAGACAAGCATAGTTTTAATCTGGGATTTATCTTCTTAGCTATGTAGAATTTTCTTGGTTGTGCTTCAATCCCTAGATTAACCTCCTCCAAGTCATTTTAATTAACATGAGCAAGCTTGGCAGCATGGCCATCAATTCCATCAAATAATCTTTCCAGGGCAACTAGTCCCCTTGGAATTTTGTTTGTCTTTAATTGAATAACCTCAATCCCAAATATAGTATCCTTTTCATCAATAGTTTCAACAAAGTTTTGGAAATTTATTTCTTGACTATGGTACTCATCAACACAATTCATAAACTTATACAAATACTGACCATCATTAAAAAATTGCCAATGGCTTATGTTATCAGGGATAGATGGCCTAGTTAGCACTTCTACCTTTGAGATTCTAGCAAGGGTTAAATCCTCTGATTTGATTTCTATGTTAGCCAGAAAGTTAGCCATAACATTTTTATTTCTTTCTACCTAGCCAATGGAGAATGCATCAAAAGATTCAATGCTATCCCATACTACATTATTATACTGCTTTAGCCTTTGGTTCTTTGAAGCATATTTAGACCTAATATGTGAGACAAGTTTTGAGTTCCCTAGAACTTTGAACTTCTAAATCCCATGTTTAATTGCAATTTTTAATCCTAAGAGCAGTGCTTCATACTTAGCAACATTATTGGTGCACTCAAATCCAAATTTGAAATATGATCAAATATATTTTCATTTGGAGAAATAAGTACAACCCCTACTGTGGATCCTTATTTTGAGAAAGCCCCATCAAATTGCATTGACCATACACCATCACCTTTAGTAGCAATCTAAATTTATTCACTAATAGCTACTTTTTCTCCATGATTATCTTGTACAACATCTACTTTGAAGTTGTCCATGTCAATATTCAAAAATCTCTCTTTTCTCTTTCTAACACGACCTCCTTCCCATCCATTGGGATCATGGGATATGATGAGTCCATTTGAATACTTTCCCTAATTGTGGAGGCCCACTTTCTGGAAGGCAACATTTCGTATTGAGGAGGAATGTCTACCACTGTGATATTCATTCTATACTCTTTATGTGGATAGGATTCTAATTTAAAACCAATGTCCTTTGTCACACCAATGATGGGAACCTCCCTGGAATCTATGGAAAATCATTTTCTATATGCTTTTGTCACCTTGAGACCTAATTCGTTCATAACCTTCAATGTTATGATGTTTATAGAAGCTCCATAGTCAATCATACAATTCTTTATAAATTTCTCTTTTATGACCAAGGTGATATAAAAAAGATCTACCTGAGAAGGAAACTTGTGTAGAGTAGTCCCTAAATATACTTTAGGTATCTTAGTACTCCATCTTTTACTACTTGCTGGTACCACTTCCTTTTTATCAAATTGTGCATTGCCCTTAACTTTGGCCTCTGACTGATTTGGTACTTCCTCATCAATGACAACCAATGCTCTATCCTTGTGCTTGGGTATCCTCATCATTTCTAGTAGAGGGACAATTATCCTAGTCTGACTAAGGATATGAGCCATGTCTAGTGGAACATATTTCAACAAAGAATTACTTGGGAGTTGACTTGTTTGGATGGCAGGAGTCTGGGTGACAACTCCCTTTTCTAATTTGTCCTTAAGTGTTTTAGTATTGCCTTTATTAACACCCTTTCCCTTTGTATCCTTAGTCTTCTGGTGTGAATTAGGTCTTATCATTTTATCTTTTGATTTGGCCCTGATATTAGGATATTCTTTTGGGCCTTAGGTTTCTTGTTTTCTTTTGATGAGAATGCTACCTGCATTTCCTACAATACTACCCTCACACTGAGCCTTTTTGCTTCTCAAATTGTAATCACTTTTGACCTGAGCAATCTTGGTAGCAGTGAGGGATCTAATTTCTTTAGCAGTTGACCTTCTCAACTTTTAATTTTTTGGGCCTTTGATTCCAATTGGAAAACATATTGGTCATCTTTCTCATTATCAGAAATAACTTGTTGGCACTGAGATAATTCTAATTGTCTTCTATCCTCTATATCCTCATTTAGAATGCCCTCTTCTTTAGAAGAAAAATAGTCATCACTAATAAAATTATGTTCAAAAACCAAATTTATATTTTGGTCTTCTTGGGCATCCATGTCACTGTATTCATCATACAGTCCTTCTAAATCAACAACTGATAAAGCTACTGTACACTTCGAAGGTGAATGAGGTTCTTGGAACACTAAACACCATAAGTTTTCATCCTCCATATGCACACTTGTTTTAAGAGGGTCATAAGTTTCTTTGCTAGGATTTTCTCTATTATTTGACTGCACTGGCTTACAATTATACCAGTTGGTATTGTAGGGATGATTAGAAAGCCTAGCCATTCATTTCTACTCAGAAAAAGTAGTTCTATCATTTACAAACCCTTTATCATTCCTTTCTACAGAGAGTTTAATTTCCTTGGAGGCATAAAATAACTTCTCATACTTATCATCACTAGTAGAAGTTTTGCTAGTATGTCCTCTATCCTATGGTATCTCCTCTAATCACTTCTTTTAGGGACCTTCCTAGATGCTCTGCAGTTGCTTTCTAAATTAGAAGCCACCTTGTAGGCATTTCTTAATGTCTGAGGATCCTTATCTCTTATTAGAAACCCCATCTTGCTATCATATGCATTGCAATATAAGACCAAACACATTGACTTGTTTGGTCTCATATGAGGTGGGATCCTAGCCATTACCTTAGAAAATCTATTATTGAATTCTGATACTGACTCATTTTGTCCCTTCACAATACTTGTGAATTCATTAATAGTGAATCTAGCATCAATTTTATCTCCATAGTGCTCTTTGAAAATGGTTTGGAATTCGTCCTAGGAATTAATAATAGCCATTGGTAGGCCTTTATACCATTCTCTAGTAGATTCATTTAAAGATTGTATAAATAACTTCATGAGGACATCCTCATCTTCAATATAAAAATCATGAGTTAGGTTTTCAATGTACCTGAGATGGTCCTCTCTTGATACAACATTTTTTCCCAAGAATTTGATAAGTTTGGACCTAACCTCATTAGGAACTACATTAGAGTATCCAAGGATCCCTACAAAGTTTAGTTGTCTATACCTAGCTAGGTTAAGAGGTAGTCTTAAATTATTTTGTCGGTCTGGTCTCCTACCAAGATTATTCTAGGTCCCTACATTTGCGTTCACACCTCTAGCATGGTGATTCATTTGGCTAGCATTATTGGCAAGGTCTATTCTCCTCCTTAATTCACTTAATTCCCTTTCAACCTCCAACCTAGATATTTCTAACCTAAGGAAATCTATATCCCTTAATGGATCTTGGTTTCTTAGAGAATTTCCTCTTCTAGGCCTTGGCTCATCAAATATTTCTTCATCTTCTTCATCAAAGCTAGCGTCATGATCTTCATTATAACATCCATTCATCTAATTATTGTACCAATTAGCAACATTATTGCTACCCTAGGGATAATTTTTAGGTTCTTCATGAGAACCCACATTCACTACATTAGAGCCTGAAGGAGAAGCTCTAACTCTTACACCCTCATCAGACCTATTCAAGTTTTCTTACCTCTCCTTTTCAACCAATTCTTGATGCTTTATAGCATGCCATATTTTCTAATCCTTAGACATAATTATTCTACTTGCTAAAATGCCACTTTCATATCCTTCCAACTTCTCTTTATTACTTAAACGTTTAATACCAATAGGAGGATTAGATGACTTACCAATGTCTTTAGGCTTGCACACTGACTTCCCTTTTCCTCTTGCATCTTCAAGTACCTTCTTATTGGGATTGTTCTTGTGCAATTATCTTCTCCTATCCATTTTCTTTTGTATGATGAAATATTCTTGGTCCTTGCTTTTTTAGAGTCACCACCCACCTCAGGGATTTGAAAAAGGAGAATCAAAATCACACAATGAATTACACAAGGGATTTTTTTTTGGATTGCAAATCTAGCACCAATAAATTCAAAGTAAATCAGAAGTTACAACTATGTGGTTAAGAAAACCACTCAAAATTTTAGTTGTTGCTTTGCCAATCCAAAAAACACTAAAGGTTCCTAATACATACTAAAAGTTTTATACATCTTAAAACTGTAGCATATATTAAGGACAAAGCACTTCCTTTGAATCCCTCAGTCTTCTTACTAAGAATGATTTAGCTATCAACAATTAATTTCCTACAACAGAACTCGCAGGGCCTTGAATACTAGTATTGCCTTTACTATGCTCTTGATCATGTTTTGATTTTTGTACCTTTGGATTCTCCTTAGCTCTCACCTGTTCTTTAGTCACCTCTCTGTTCTGCCATGTGTCCAGCTCATCTACAACTTCCTGGTAAAGATAGAACATCCCTTGGATGTCATCCAATTCTGTCCCCTATTTTGATTCTTCTAAAGAAACCTTCCTAACCTCCATTCTTGGATCATCAAACCATTTTGGTTCCTTATCCCAAATATGATCTATATTATTGCTACTATTATGTTCATTAATTCCTGGAAAGGTACCAATTCTTGGGGAAAGCTTTAGCTATTCTGTATCTAAACTATAATTTTGCCCTAACATTTCCTAGTGTTTGTAAAGAAGGCTCTCTTCCTTTGCCTTTTGTTTCATCCTACTGTATACTTCCTGAAAGTTCAAGTAATGCTTGAAGAAGCTCTCATTAAATCTTCTCTAAGATCTTGCTCCAAAGTCTATAACACTGATATCTTCTTTATAACATATGCTCCCTTTTTCAACCAACTCTTTGAATCTACTTAGTGACAAATCCAATGTGACTATGACCTGTTCATAAAATTTGAAGTTTATGAGATTCCAAGGACTCTCAGTGAGATCCCTCTCCTTGCCCTAAAACCTCTCATCATTTCTTTTCTTCCATAGGAACCATAAAATTTCACTAGACAATATAAACCAAAAACAATTAGCCTTGGAATTCAGAGCTCTAACAAAGCTATATAGAATCTCATACCTAATTTCAACTACATTGGTATTCCACAGTTCAATGTTCCCCATAAAAATAGACCACACAAATTTAGAATAAACACAGTCAAAAAATATATGAGAGATAGACTCAATAACATTGTACATTGGGCAAACCACATTATTTGGGCCTAAAGATAACTTATTTAATAGTAATAACCATTTAAAGGCTTCTTTTTTGGGTTCCAGTGTCTTAGACCAAAGTAGTTTAAGAATTTTAGGAATTTCTTTAATGTCTAGGGTGTTAGCCCAAGCATTGCTAATGTGGAGGAGGATAGTATCAGAATCAGCAAGCATCTTGTAAATCAGTTTTGGAGTGATAGCAGAGAGAGTAGTACTATGCTTCCATTTCAACTCTGTAACCCACTCTTCCTGCACATTAGTAACATGTGAACTAACATTGCATATCAAGGCTTTGCTTAAAGTAGAAAAGGTCCTATAAAACCTATCTTCCAACTTGTACTGCTCCTTAATAGATAACTAGTTCTTGGGGGCACCATTTTCAAACAGGTTCTCAATATTAGAAAGGCCTCTGTTATTACATCTCCTAGTAGAGCACCTTTGGAGGAGGGCTAGAGGCCTGCCTTTGTATATAGTGTTCCACCAAATGGATCTTTGACCCCAGATAACTCTTTTGTTCCTAGAAAAAGCATCTTTGTCCACAATAAGCTCTCTGACCTCTTCCCATGCCTTCCAGATACTACTAAAGACCACTAAACCCCTTGGCTTGACTTTAAACCCTCCTAATAAGGCATCATAGAAGTTAATAGAACCCCAACCTTTCTTCCTAGCTGGCATATAATTATCAATGTTATTCCTCACCAAGACTTTCCATGGCTCATTACCAAACAAGGAATTAATTATCCACTGAGATGTGAGGCCAAGGCCCTGAAATCTCAGGTTCTTCAATCCCAAAACCCCTAATCCCTTAGAGACACAACACTAATCCCAACATACAAGATGCTTTTTAGACATCCCTTTTCCAACAGACTGGAGGAAACCTCTTATTAGTTTATGAATTGTCTCAAACTGATAATTTGCAAATAGCCACAGAAGAGTAGAACACAAAATATGCAGCTAGAATTTTTTGGCATACTTGCATTCTGCTTGCTAGTGAAAGATACATCTTATTCCAATTTTTTAATTTTTTCTCTAATTTAGAAAACAACTAAATCCACATTTGCTTCAAATTAGGACTGATTGCAAAAGGGATGCCTAAAAATCTAACTTGTTTAGTAGGCCCAGCCCATTGCCATTTATCTGATGAGAGTGAATTGGGTTTGTTTTCATCCCATGTTAAAAGAATTGATTTAAATGTAGAGATTTTTGCTCTTAAAGCCAAGAAGAAAAGGTCTAGTCTTTTTTCCATTGCTCTAAACTCTTCCTCATTAACGTTTGGGAAGAGAGTTGTATCATCAGCAAATTGAACATTCAATAATCTATCCTAGTTAGGCAACATTATGCCTTCCATTTTTCTTCCTATAATTTTAGTTCTTAGAATATAATAAAGGGCATCTAAAGCAATCACAAAGAGGGATGGGGCCAGAGGACAACCCTATCTTATGGACCTCTCCATCCTAAATGGAGGAGATAACTCACCATTTACTTCCACTTGTGTAGAGGCATCCACAAATAACATTTCAACCATTTTGCAGAAAAAATTAGGAAAACCCATAGCCTCTGAGCATTTTGAACAAGAAGGACCATTCAATTCTATCATAGGCTTTCTTGAAATCCAATAGGAGGATGCCTACTTGTTGATTAGTCTAATTGGCCTAGTGCAGACCCTCCCAACTTGTTAATAAATTTTCTAGGATAAATTTTCCCTTTATGAAACCTGTCTGGGTATAGCTAATGATCTCAGGAGAAATGTCTCTTAACCTAAGGGTTAGTATCTTAGCAATTATCTTGTATGAGACATTTAGAAGAGTATTGGCCTCCAGTTCTTCATGTCTAATTTGTCTCCTTCCTTTGGTAACAATTTTATAATTCCTTTATTTATATTTGCCCCTAAAGTGCCTTTTTCAATAGCTTCATCCAAAAGATCAAATAGGTCATCCACTATCCACTCTAGATTGGCCTTGTAAAACTCGACAAGGAGCCCATCAGCCAATGGAGATTTGCCATTACTCATCAAAGAGATGGCCTTATTAATTTCTTCTTTTGAGATCTTTGCTTCTAGTTTTTTCTTCATGTCTACATTAATCTTTGGCTTATAGATCTTACAGTAAAGTTCCTATGCCTTTGGGCACCCATTTGTATCAACCTTGGACTTAAACAATTTTTCATAGAATTTTCTAAATGCTTCCGCAATATCAGCTTAAGAGTGAAGAGAAACTCCATTTTCCACAATTACTTGGATATTTTCTTTTAATCTCTTAGATTTTAAGATATTGAAGAAAAACTTGGTTCCTTTATCTCCATCCTGTAACCAGTTCAATTTAGCCGTTATTTTAGCACTTTGAGCTTTCCTTATCTAAAGCTTTCTCAAACTATGTTTTATCTCATTCATTTTATCAGACAAGAGGTAGTCATTAGTGTTCTCTTGAAGACTTTGTTCAACTAATAGAAACTTTTCTTGGAGGACTAATTCTTCATTTTTATTGTCTAAAGAATGTTTTTTCCCACAATCAAGAAAATAGATTTGCATGAGTCAATTAGTCTTTCCCAATAGAACAAGGTAGATTGGGCCCCAAACCTTGCTTTACATATATCTTGAATCACAAGAATGCCCCCTCTTGCAATCTCCATCCCTTAATAGTTCATAGTTTAACTTGAAAGGTGAGCAATTCATCTTTCTCCTAGAGGGTCTACTCTAGTTCTTAACTGAGATTATAAATTTGATTGGATGATGGTCAAAAAGGGGATTGGGAAGGACCTGGACCTTATTGGATTCTTTTCTTTAAGGAGCTAGGAGTACATCTTTGTGGAAATAAAACTTGTCTAACCTAGAGTAGATCCTCTTACAGCTTGCTTGGCAATTGGACTAGGTATACCAACACTTTTGCTTACTTTTTTCTCCCCTTCAAGAGGTTCAACTAGGTTAAAGTCCTTTTTAAGCCTCTACCAAAAAAACTCTTCATTTCCCTTCCACATCAAATGTTTACCTCCCTTCTTATCATCATGATTTTCCACCATATTAAAGTCCCCCCCAAAATCCAAGGGATCTTGGGAGGGAAGATAACATCCATTTCCATAACTTGATTCTATTCAAATACTCATTTGGAGCATAGACAAAACACAAACCTATGTCAAACTCCCTAAAATTTAGGGTAACCCACACACATCTGTTACAAGGGAAAATGCCAAAGCCTTTGATGGCTTTAGTTAATTTTGGACTTAAAATTATTGCATTCCCTCCTTTTCCTTTCTCATGCGTGATTGAGAAGCTGGTAGCATCTTTTGAAATGAACCTTAGAGTATTATCTAAGGTAAAACTGACAGCTTTAATTTCTTTCAAAAAGAGCACATCCATGTCTTTATTTTTATTACAGAAACTCCTAATTGCATATTTTCTATCGGGGGACTCAAGACCCCTCACATTCCAACTGTAACATTTAATATTTTGCATTACTATGAATGATGGGAAGTTGACATAGGCAGTGTGTCAAAGGAGCACATGTTAAATAATCAAATTGCTTATTTCCCCCTTTTACTAGGCTTAACATTGTTGTTAGACTAGCTCATTATTTTCCTTTTATTTCCTTCCTCATCTGACTTAACAGAAGGAAGAAAATTGACTTTCCTCTCAGTATCCTTCAAAGAGGAGTTAGCTTCTATGATGCCTTGTTTAGGGGCCAAGTTCAATCCCTAAGGTCTGCCTCATTCCTTTTAATGAGGTCATATTTAGATTTATCAATCCTTACCCTTTGTTCAGCCAACTCTCTAATTTTGTCCAATGCAAGTTGCTGGGCATTCTTATTTTTTTAACTAAAATAAAAATAGAATTAGAGGCATAGCCTCTAGGAGGGCCTTCCCATAATTCATCATTGATTTTTTTAGGATATCATCATTATTTGATATGTTTGAATTCCCCAAACAATGCAATTGAGTCTCAGGGACTTGTGATATTATAACTGGGTCAACATTACCCCGGGAACTTTCTATTGAGAATAAACTAAGAGATTCATCCCATGTACTTTTGGAATCCTCCTCCATAAGAGATTCCTCAATCAGAGGCTCTGACATTAAAGATCCATCGACCAAAGTTTCATTATCCGCAGAATCACTAATTTTAGTGGTGAGGACATTTTTCGCCACCAAGGCATTCGTCTCCTTGACCAAATTTTCATTGGGTATAACAATATGGGGAATCAAAGCCTCCCCCACTGGGAGAGGAGTCTCCTCAACCACTCTTAGAAATAGGCTAGAGCCCTCTCTATTTGCATCAAAGCTCATTTTATTGTTGTTAATTCCTTTATTTAAAGAGGGACAATCTCTTTTCTGGTGACCATCTTGTTTGCAGTGGAAGCAAGAATTGAGACTACCCAGGCTAATTAGGTCACAAAGATATTCTTTGCCACCCCAGTTTATCTCAAGTATTTTAGGGATTTTAGTTCCAGTGTCAAAGGAAACCAACAACCTCGCATCTAGGTGTGGGAGAGAAGAGCATGTATAATCAATTTTTAAGATTTTTCCAAACAAGGCAAACATTTGTGGGAGAAAATTCTAGAACTGTATCGAAACATTTTCAACTAGTATCCATCTGAGAATGGAACAGAATTGGATCTCCTTATGGGAGATATCAAGCTCCAATGGGAATGCTTTAAATAATGTTGGCCCAATATTCCAGTAGGGTTTCTCGATGACCCTTCTTTGCATATCATGATTTTTTTTTAAAATAACAAAGATGCCAGGTTGTATCATTCTACAAAAAGAGTAGTGGATCCCCATTTTCTTGCTCCACATAGATGTAAGCCAGTTATTAAAGAATCTATGTGAGGGCATCTTTTCCATATTGACACAGGTAAAGAAAATGACAACATTTTTTAGCCTAGTTTCTTCATTTTTTATAGCTTTAGCAAGTTCACTGTTAGGGGTTAATGAGACCTTCCAAGGCAATAAGAGTGACTCACCTTGATTTCTTCCTCCCTGACTACCTCCTTCTGTCCTTTCCTCAGTGCTTGCACTATGGGCTCCTACATTTTTAGCCACAGAAAAACCTGCTCCTTTCGGTGCCTCTTGTGCCTCATCCATACCTACCACATCCTTGAATGATTTTTGTTCATCTCCACTTGTGGAAGGCACACTATTTTCATTGCCTTCTATTTAATACAATTAGGAGAGACAAACATCTCCCACTATACCTCTTCCGGCACCCTCCCCAAGCAATGCCTGGGTGACACCTAGATGATGGCGGCACAAGGTGGGAGAAATAGCGAGACATGTTTTTTTTAAAAATACACTGGAAAAAAACATATATGACTATATTATAACAAATAATACCCTACATGCCACAATGGAGAACTATCAATGAAAACATTCACAATATAGCAGAGAAAGATTACGATGGAATCAATATTGTCTAAGAGATTTCAAAGCATGAAGACGAATCCCAAAGAGAAGCACATTAGAGGATTAGAGAACCCTCGTGCAGCCCTTGTAACCTCTCCTACCCACAAGGGATTTAAAATATAAAAGATCAACATATCTTTATGCTGACTAAGGGAGTTTTGGTATTTGTAACTAGTATATGACTCAAGATAAAACACAATTCTAGTTAAGTCCCCAATAGAGTCGCTAATCTAGTGGTGTTCTAAATTGTAACCTACTAGTGCAGGGGTACCCTCCTTCACATGTTAATCAATTTTG